>CAUYRH010141500.1:0-17079 GCA_963574655.1 Perodicticus potto
GCAGAGAGGAGCTGGTGGGAGATCTATTTCAGAAGTGTGGCTGTAAACTGAAGCAGAGGAAAAGAACAAACTCCAAGAAGCAGAAAGGGCAAGGGGAACTTCAGACAAAGAAGTAGTTGTACATAGTTGTAAGCAGGGGGAGGAGTTCTTAACGGGAGAGCTGCAGAGCCTCGCAGTTGAGGGAGCAAGGACACAAAGAGACAATAAAAAATGGCAGCAGGGAGGAACCTGGAATATCCATCGTAGGAGAAGCAAAGCTTCACCAAACAAGAATGGGAGGCTGGTGATGGGGGAAAGGGAAAGTCTCAAAGACTGATGGCATGGACTGTTAATTTTGTTTTTCCCATTTTAAAAATGTTGCTGAGAAGTGTCCAGTCTGTTCTGCATACTCTTAGTAAACACTATAAATAAATAAAAGCTACATAAATAATGCATGAGTGTGTTCCAACAGTTACTGTATGTTTATCTCTACTTGCAGTCTGTTCTGATTTGTGAAGTTTCAAGAAATCCTCATATGTAAACATCTGGGTTTCTTAGGTGCAGACAACAAAAGAAACTTAGCATGCATTTTGTATGCTTCCTCGCCCCTCTTCTTTTATCCAATTCACCACATTACTCTGTGTCTGTAGAGATAACCACAGCTCCAAATTATTTTCTCAGCTGACTGGTTGAATTGTGAATAATTTTCACAGGATATTATGTTCTAAGAGTATATATTTTTCCAAGCAATCTTAAGACTCCATAGTATTTCAAAGCAATAGTCTGCAGTTTATTTTAGCCCTCAGGTAGGAGAGGCCTCTTCTCTATAGACTATTATTGAAAATTATCATGAGTTTTAAAGAAAATTAACTGCTGCACTGAACATTCACTGAGAATTCTTGAAATTGACTCCAGGAAATTAGAATTACGTATGCAGAGACAGTTCACATTTGGAATTTTGCACACAGCACACAGTGAAGCCAAGGGTGTTCCATAAACGTCTGCAATCCTTTCTGAGTGTCTGTCTCGTCACTCCAAGGATAAACATGACTGTCTTGAGGGCAATGTCAGGACGACTTAAGATCATCCACAAATGAATGAGGCCACAGTGCTGGGACCCAAGGACTAATAAGAAACAGGGAAAACACTGCAGCAAATGTGCCTCATATGCAATCTGTCTCTGGGGTCTAGCAAGAGAAGCGATCAGAGTGACGACGATGGCACCTAGTACCTATTTAGAAAGCTTCAGCAAAACGTAACTGCTCTATTTTTTTTTTCATCTTGGAACAAAATCATCATGAATTTAATCATCCTTGCTCTAAAAGGTGTGATTGTT
Organism: Perodicticus potto; assembly: GCA_963574655.1. NCBI lineage: Eukaryota > Metazoa > Chordata > Mammalia > Primates > Lorisidae > Perodicticus > Perodicticus potto. The sequence goes on from CAUYRH010141500.1 coordinate 1,316, forward strand.
TAAAATCCAGCCAAAATTAAATGAGACGTTATTTCTTTTTATTTTTGCCTTTTATAGTTTTATCCCTTTTGACACAAAAGCTTAATAATTAAAATCTGTCTCTAGCTGGGGAAGCAATCCCATGTCATAATCGTCACCATTATTCTCATTCTCATAGTTACCAGTTAACACACGTAATCACTTTATATAGACATCCTACCATTTTAGTTTACTTAATCTGCCCCAAATTTCTATGATATTAATAGTATTAATACTATCCAAAATTTAAAAATATGTCTGAAGCCCAGAGATTTTCATAAGTTTTCTAAGTTTACAAAACTTTTAAATCGTGATTGGAACTAGTACCTCTGAAGTTATGTTCCTTAGTATTAGCTACAACCTTATGATATCATTTGTATTTCTACCATGAATTTGGTGCTAATTTATTTTTAAGAAAAACTACATTGATACTAGTGTCTATCAGCATTACATTCCAGAAAGTGACCTCCAGCAAAACAGAAGTCATTTATAAAAGTACCACTTTCAAATCATGTATGTGTTTGTACACTTATACACATAAATACCCTTATTTAGCCTGAAATAAACTGTACTCATACAAGAAGGCACTTTTTCAAAGTTTGTACGTATCTGTATCAACTGAGAGTAATTTTATTCTAATAAAGATTAAATTTAAGATTCTCTAAATTTTTAACGACATAATTTTATACAATTGTCTGGAACCAGGACATCAGATCATTTACATTTTAATTTGGGAAGGAAATGCAAGACCCTTTATTAAAATAAGATTTATGTGTAATATTTTAAAAATTATTACATGCTAATCCTTCTGATAATGTGATAGGATGGATATATGAAAGTGCTCACTCACAATAATAAAAATCCATAACTTTTGTTACAGTACTGGACTCAGAGAAGATAAAGGAAATTTCCAACAGAATCCTCCCTTCTGCCCCAGGAAAAGGAGGAAAACCTTGCTGATATGTGAAAGGTAAAGTCATACTGAAGACCAGTGCTTATATTAAAACTGAAACTCAGAGGCTGAGGACAAAAGATTGCTTGAGCTCAGGAGCTTGAGACCAGCCTGAGCAAGAGAAAGACCCATCTCTACTAAAAATAGAAAAAACTAGCCAGTCATGTGGCAGAGCCTTAGTCCCAGTTACTCAGGAGGCTGAGGTTAGAGAATCGCTTGAGCCCAAGCATTTGAGGTTGCTGTGAGCTGTGACAGCACAGCACTCTAGCCTGGGGAAACAAAGTGAAACTCTATCTCAAAACAAAAAAAGTAAAAAATAAATAAACTGAAGTCAGACCGGGCACGGTTGCTCATGCCTGTAATCCCGGCACTCTGGGAGGCTGAGGGTGGTAGATTGCCTGAGTTCACAGGTTTGAGATCAGCCTGAGCAAGAGCAAGACCCTGTCTCTAAAAATAGCTGGGTATTGTGGTGGGTGCTTATAGTCCCAGCTACTTGGGAGGCTGAGGCAAGAGTTTGAGGTTGCTGTTAGCTATGATACCACAGCACTCTACTGAGGGTGAGAGTGAGACTCTGTCTCAAAAAAAAAAAAAAAATGAAATCAGAGACTAAATTGCAAGGAGCAAAGTTGGAATGCAGTCTGAAACCCTTTGTTAAGCTAAGAATGGTGGGGAATTGTCCCAGAAATTCTGAGAAAATAACATGAATATGTTATTTAAATCTTCTTTAATGTCCCCATAAAATTGGGCAGAACAGGTACAAAAAATCCATGAGAAAAATATTGATAATAGCAAAATTAGAAAAATCCTAAAATGCCATGGACTGACACAAATGAATAGTCAGAAAACAAGAAGGAATCAAAATTTGTAGAAAAGGAAACAGAAGGAAAGAATGGGGAATCGGAGAGGCTGGAGAACAAAAATCCCCAAATAGCCAACAGGTACTTTCTGAAGTCAGCTAACTAGAGAGCTGAGACCGGGCGAGTCCAACAGGTGAGTGTAGAGCACCCACCGTGAGATTTAAAGGTGCTGGAGGTAACCTATCACCTTGTAAAACCAACCAGCCAGGGCTTTGCTTCCAGAATGGGCTCCCACAAATGGCAAGAAACTTCTGCAAATGGAACAAAAATCAATCAGGACAGGGTCAAGAAAGACAAAGAAAGAAAATATCTGAAAAATTTCAAGAGTAATAGACAAGAAATCTCAGAAAGCAAGCTATCAAAGTTTCTTTCTTTTTCTTTCTTTCTTTTTTCTTTCTTTTTTTTTTTTTTTTTTGCTGCCCAGGGCTGGGTTTGAACCCGCCACCTCCAGCATATGGGGCCAGCGCCCTCATACTTGGAGCCACAGGTGCCCCTTCCTTTTTTCCTTCCTTCCTTCCTTCCTTCCTTTTCTCTCTCTCTCTTCCTGTCTTCCCTCTCTCTCTCTCTTTCATAATTTGACTTTTTCAGTGCAGCATTCTATGAATTTTAATACACATAAATGTATATACCACAGCCATAATCACCTCCAAAACCCTATATTGCCTCTAAAACAGTCTTTTCTCTATTTCTTTATAGTGATGCTCTTCCTTCGAATCTTCACCAGCTAGAAGATACTCACATAGTATAAATCTGACAAAGGGCAATAACCAGAATTTACAAAAAACTAAAGAAAATCAACAAGAAACAAACAAATAACCCCATTAAAAACTGGGCAAGAGACATGAACAGAAGCTTGTCTCATGAGGACAGACACAATGGCCAACAAATGCATGAAAAAAATGCTCATTATCCCTGGTCATCAGAGAAATGCAAATCACAGGCACCTGAGATATCACCTAACCCCACTGGGTCACATCACGAGCTCTCAGAGTCAACACCACTGACATCACGAGCTCTCAGAGTCAACACTGACATCACGAGCTCTCGGAGTCAACACATGCTGACAAAGGTAGCAAGGAGAAGAGAATACTCCTCCACTGTTGGTGGGACTGCAAACCAATTAAAATTCCTCAAAGAACTAAAAGTGGACCCACAATTTGATCATGCAGTAACCATTCCTAAGTATCTACTGAAAAAAAAGAAGATGAGTTTCTGTGAGGACATCTGCACTCAAATTTTTATAGCATCACAATTCACAATCACAAAGATGTGGAGACAACCCAAAGACCCTTCAACATATGAACAGATAAATAAGGTGTGGTATTCGCATACTATGGAATACTATTCTGATATAAAAAGATGAAGATTTTGCATCTTTTGTAACAATCTGGATGGCTTTGGAGAATATTCTCCTAAGCAAAGTATCATAGGAATGAATCTATACTCGGTTCCAATTTGAAACTAGAAGATTAACAAATATATACTCACACGAGAGGAAAAACTAAGGGGGAGGGCATGGTACATTCCTGTCCAATGGGTATATCGCAGAGATATATGGAACATTTCCTAGATGAAAGACACAACTACAATATGGAGTTTAACCTAACAAAGGCAATTTATGTAATCTAATGATATGTACCTTTATATAAATCTGAAATTTAAAAAAAGCAAGGGAATCATAAAAATAAAACTCAGTGTTGTAATGCCCTCTGATAGGAATCAAGGAATGGTCTTGAGTAGAAGCCCCAATATTTGGGGCATCTAGTTCTTAGATATATGTTATTTTGTATGTATGAGATATTATACAACACTGAGGGTTTATTTATTTGTTTTTCTGTGTTACACCATAAAATTTTTTTTTTTTACATTTTTATTTCAGGTTAATATGGGAGTACATATAATTTTAGAGAAAGGATCTCTCTTTATTGTCCATGCTGGAGTACAGTGGCAAAATCATAGCTCACTGCAACCGTGAACTCCAGCTGAAGTCATCTTCCCACCTTAGGCTCCTAAGTAGCAAGTCTTAGGACTATTGGTGCACACTCCCACACCAGGCTAATTGTTTTATTTTTAGTATACGTGGGATGTCACTATGTTCAGTAGGCTGGTCTCCAATTCCTGACTTCAAGTGATCCTCTCACCTCGGCCTACCAAAATTCTGGGAAGGTGTGAGACGCTGCACCTGGCCTGATAAAGTATTTTTAAAGAATAGAATAATACTGGAATAATTCGTGTTTGGGACAGGAAAAGGAAATTTAAATCAAAAATTAAAAATTCACTTGTTAAAGTTCACTTGTATAGAAAGAAAAATTATAAAAATAATAATAATCTCTCTCTTAAATCTTCATTTTCAAAGGAATTATTTTAGAAGCACGAAGTTCCTTTTTCCTCTTTCTGTTTTTGATTTAGTATATAATGACTCTCACTAGCTGAAACAGTGAAAAAGCCAGCCATGGATTTGGTTATGTGTTTATAGCAATGGGTATGTTTATTTTCTGTTTCACAAACAGTTTTAACAGACAAAGGGAAGTTACTTAATAGTTCTTTTAGTTTCTGCAATACACTTTATTCTTCAGGAAGCAAGTAGATCTAATTTTGGATAGATGAATTCAATATTTCATTAGCATGAGTAACACCATTCAAACTCATTCTGCAAAGTTAAACACAGAGGGTTTCAAGACTTGCTCTGTAACTGCATCTCAATCAGACTATCAAATTTTCATGTGTAGTGATAGAAATGAGACTGGCATATGTTGTATAATGACAAAATTGATTCACTTATGTAAGTTAAAGTGTTGCTATCTCACCATTAATTAACTGCCTATTATTTTTATCACCAACTTAATTAGTCTGAGATAACACAAATTAATTTAAGTGGTGACTTAATTCTTTTTTCCTTTTTTTTTTTTTTAAGTTGAGACAGAGTTGTGCTCTGTTGCCCTAAATAGAATGTAGTGACATTATCATAACTCGCTGCAACCTCAAGCTCCTGGGCTCAAGGCAACCTCCTGCCTTAGCCTCCCAAGTAGCTGGGACTACAGAAGTTCACCAAAACCCTGCTAATTTTTCTATTTTTTTTTTTTTTTAGTAGACACAGGGTCTTGCTCTTGCTCAGGTTAGTCTTGAACTTCTGACCTCAACTAACTCTGGCCTCAGCCTCCCAGAGTGCTAGGATTATAGGCATGAGCCACCATGCCCAGCAGAGATGAAACAACTCCCAAGTGACTTTTAGGTTGGATCTGATCACAGTAGAAGAGAGAATTTAGTTGTATAAAAAAGGAATTAAAGATACTAGCAACATAACTGAAAGTATATTTTAAAACAGCAACTCAAAGTACTGTTAAAAAATGTTTTTCTGTGTTTAAGAACTTCTGTGTTTAAAAACTTAATTCTTTTTGGCTACTGGATTATCATTTTATAATTTACTGACTCATTACTAATCACATTATGATTTGACAAAGTGAAATAATCCTGAAAATGGGAATTACATACTTACTGAGAAATTGTAGCTTTCTGAAATTACTGAAAAATTTCAGGGCAGGAGCACATAATCGATAAAAATAGGGCATGCTTTTATTAACAACAAATAATATGCTTTAATTATGGTTAATTGCTTTCTTTTTAAGGAAATCTTTAATAGATATTCATTTCAGACTTTGATTTTCAGATCTAAGATATACCAAATATGTAAATTCAGAAAAAGACTATTAACTTTTACATTTATGAAATCCATGTTTAATTTTACCTTATGGTAATTTAAAATTTCAAATTGATTTTCAGGATAGCTTACTTCTGACATCTAAATTACCCTTCATACTCTGTTTTGAAGCAAATCACTTAATTGCTATCATATTTATACAAGAAAAATGCAGAATCAAAATATATGAGAATATAGAAAGTTAGAGAGGATCTTTAAAAATCACAGAAGTAAGATATAAAGAAAGTTGTTTTAAAAATGGAAATCCTGGCCAATCTTTTACTGGAGCTTGTTTGAAGCTTCATTAAAAAGCAATTAACTTCTAGATAAGATTAGCTTTATCAATATAGCCATATCAAACTTAAATTCATTATCTGTGGCTAATGTCAAAATTAGATCTCAGAGGCTTCATAATAATCCTAAACCTATGTGCATGCCGGTGATTTGATGAAGTGCTGACAGCAAAAATGCTCTCTATTCATTATCGAAGAAATATGTTATAGGAAAAGTTGCCAAAGTTAGATCTCGAGGTGGAATGATACCAGGAAATGTTCTTATTACATTGCTCCATTTGAAATACTCATTTGGAGGAGCAAGTCAACTCAGCTTTCCTCAGCTATGTCAAAAGCTTTGCAACTCATCTAAGTAGAAACCTTCTCATAGCACCATTCAAAATGCATTTGAATAATGCATTTTCTCAGTCTTTTGTTTTATTTCATGTTTTGCCTTTGGGCAGGTTCCTGGAAAATAATGTTTCAGAATGTATATTTTTTTCAGAAGAAAAAGTTTCAAAAGACTTAAAATATTAATCTCAGATAGAAATAGCATTATTTGAAGTTTTAAAATGTGGGGTTTTTTACTTTTAATTTTTAAGATAAATGTTACATATCATATAATCTAACATCCCTTTCCTAATGTCCTCGGATCTCCAGAAGAAGCAAATTATTTATTACATATTTACTATATCTACAAAGAAAAATGATACATATTGCAATAAAATGAATATTTAGAAATGAGAAAGCTATATCCATAACAAAGAGAAATCCACAAAAGCAAGCATCGATTCAACCATAATCCTCTGTGAATCATTGAAAATTGAATTTTGCAACATACTTTCACAGATGTAATAGAGAGATGTTAGTGCATTGCTAATTCTTATCAGCATCATTTTTATCCTTGTAATAAAATCCTAGCTATCTGAGAATCCAGTCCACTGGAAACTTCCAGAAGTTTTCTCTATCAAACTGAACTACTAGAATTCAGAAAAAGATATCTCTCCTCTCTTTCTCTAGTCCTTTTCTATTCATTTGCCTTCCTCCTTCTGTAAATACTCAACAAAATCTGCACAAAATACAGATTTTGGTACATCCATCACTCAAGCAGAAAAATATGGCATGTAAGAATAGAGGACCAGTCCCGGTCAGAGAATAAGCGATGTAAGCACTAGGGCAGAATTAGACATCTTGGGGGGGCGTGATGGCCACAAAGCATAGCTATGTCACGAATCTCCTTTGCTGAAGGATGAAACAAATGAAAAACCCGTAAGTCAAACCAAATAAACCCACTCCTATCACCACCATAACAAAAACACATGCACATATTGGTAAAAGAGGGTTCAGAAAAAAAACTATGATTATTTAGTTTGAATTAGTATGCTATACTTTACAAATACCTGAGGCAGTTTTTGATGAGTGCCCCTAAAATGGCATGATACTAAAAAAAAAAAATAGCGTGTGCTATGGAAAAGGTCATCTTTATATTCTCAGAAAACCAACTTGTTGAAATGATTTAGCTGATGATGTCTCTGGCCATTTATTAGAGTCCATAAAAAATGATATATTTTTCTCCAGCATATCTTTCTCTTTTCAGTTAATACTCATACTCCTACTCTTATTCTTACAACTACTGTTGTTCCTACGAGTGCTACTGCTATGACTGTGAAGTCAGGTATCCCCAAAATTCCCGGACTTATTTCCTTGTAGGGAGTAAACCATGGTCTTCTGAGCTGTAGCCTAAAGTCCTCTGGCCTTAACCGTTCTCACTTCCTGCCTCTTTCAAACACAAGCCCCCAGCTCCAGCCTCTGCTTCCGGTTGCTCTGTATGCCATGGTTTTTCATTACACATTTCTACGCTTTCTCCAGCTACCCAAACCTAACCACTCTTCTTCAAGGTACAAATCATGGCATTACCTCTTTCATGAAGTCTGTTCTCACTACCCTTTTTTTTTTTTTTTTTTTTTAAATCATGGCTGTGTACATTAATGCAATCATGGAGTACAATGTGCTAGGGTTTTTGTTTTTTTTTTTAATAATTTAATTAAATCATAATTGTGTACATTGGTGCAATCATGGGGCACAATGTGCTTACTTCATATACAATCAGAAATATTTTGATCATACTGTTAGAGATAGCCTTTGTGGCATTTTCTTAATCACTATATGAAGACATTGATATTCTGCATTTAATAAGTCTTTTCACAAAATCTTTTCCCAGGCCAATATTTTTAAGAGATTTTCCACATTTTCTTTTAGAGTTTTTACAGTTTCTTATCTTAGATTTAAATCTTTTATCCAGTGTGAGTTAATTTTGTGTAAGTGGTGAGAGGTGCAGGTCCAGTCCCAGCCTTTAACATATGGCTAACCAGTTCTCCTAGCACTATTTATTAAATAGGGGTTCTTTTCCTTGGAGTATGCTTTTCTCTGGTTTAATCTGAGGCTAGTTCCATCTCTAGATTCTGTATTCTATTCTATAGTTCTGTGTCTCTATTTTTATGCCAATACCATGTTGTGTTTATCATTATAGACTTATATAACCTGAAATTTGGTCATGTGATGCGTCCTTATTTGTTTGTATTTCTTAGAATTGCATTGGCTATTCAGGGATTTTTTTCTGATTCCAGACAAAATGAAGAACTATTTTTTCAAGTTCTTCAAAGTAGGGCATTGGTGCTTTAGTGGGAATTGCATTAAATCTATAGATCACTTCAGGTAGCATAGACATTTTAACAATGTTGATTCTTCCCAGCCATGAGTATGAGTATGGTATGTTCTTTCATTTGTTAACATCTTCTGCTATTTCTTTTCTCAGAGTTTCATAGTTTTCTCTGTAGAAATCTCTTTTTAAGATTTTAGAAGTCACTACTATTCTCTCAAAGTGTTATCTTTCACACTTTGAAAAGTAAATAGTAAACTACAGGGAACATAAGTACAGTAGAGCCTCCATAGTGGTCCCTACACTGACTACCTTCTTAAATTGATCTAATTTTCATAAACCGGACATGCACCACATGTACATATTAGTACAGTAGGTCTACTTTCTCATGTTGACCACCTCTATATGTTTACCGGTTTGTTATAGTCTCTTAGGTAGTCAGCTTAGAGAGGTTCTACTGTACTATTTCCATTTTAGTCAATTAAAGCCAATAACTATACAATTATTTACTTTATAGTTTATAGCTTTCTGAATCTTGTTTAAAAATTACAAATACACCATCAAGGTAGCAAATGTGTCTCCTTAGTTTCTTCTATTCTTCTGTCAACATTATTGCTTTAGTTTCCACATGTAGATTTTAAATTCATTTGGGAATTCACCTTTATATACAATATGAGGTAGGGGTTTCAAATTCATTGTTCTAAGTATAATGAACCTATTCCCCAAAGATACCTTTGACAGAATTATTTTCTTATAGATTTGTATTACTATTTTATCATGCCTAGAGTTGCTATATACTGAGAACTTGTTATTCTATCACATTGGTCTATTTGTTTATTTCAAGTGGCAGTTTCATATTGTTTGTATTACAATAGCTTTATAATGTATCTTAATTATTGTCAGGTTTTATTTGATTACTTCTTGAAAATGGACTTAGTGATCTATGATTCAATTATTTTCCATACATTTTTAATAAATTCGTTGAGTTTTTGTAAAAACAATTTTGCCAGTCCTGCTGGTATTTTTATTTGGAATTACATTTAATTTCTGAATTAGTCTATCAATAAAATATACCTTTACAATGTTAAGGTATCTAATCCTTGAACAATGAAGGTATCAAACACTATTCATAATAAATCTGTGTTTATGACTTAAAATTATCTTTGTGAAAACCTATTCACTTTCAATCAACATAATTTATAGATACTTTGTATCTTTTATAGTTATTTTGAAAGGACTTTAATTTCTATTATATCTTCAAGTTAGATATTGCCGATGGAGATGCTTGCTGTTAGTTTGTTCAAGTTGATTATATTTGTCAGTATTCCTTAAATTTATTTGAGTTCTAATGGCTTATATAAAATCTGTTGATTTTCCTATGTAAATAATTTTGGTATTTGCAAATACCAAAATTATTAGTTTTATCTTTGTGCCAGGTTTTTTTTTTTCAATCTTTGTATCTTTCATTTATAAAGACTGAATATTGGATACCTTCATCTTTTTTCCAGATCTTTAAAAGGATGCATTCAAATATTTTTCTTAAGTAGGATATTTGCTATAAATGTCGTATATAATCTTTATAAAGTGTCTCATGACTTCAAATATTTAAGAATTTTTTGGCTTACTGGTGTGTTTGGTTTTGTTTACTCATAAATATATATTGAATATCAAAAGTCTTTTTTCTACATTTATTGAGGAAAATATGTCACTTTCTTTTTTACCTTTAGGCCACAAATGGGGTGCCTTATGTTGAAAAGTTTTCTGCTATTAAACAACCCTTCAGCTCTCAGGGTAAACGCTGCTTGGTAAAGTTATTTTCTTAGAGCTGTTTTGGATTTGGTTAGATAATTTTTATTTAGGATTTTCTCATCTATGCTCATAAGTAAAATTGATAATATTTTGTACTGTACTTTTCTAGTTTAGAATCTTTAGAATCAGAGGTATATTTTTTTCCTATTTTCTTGAACAGTTTGTGTAAGATAGGAATTATCTTTTGTTTCAACTTTTTCTTTCCCTGTAAAATGTTCTTGCTCTGGGACTTGCTTGGAGGTAGCAGGGTCCTTCCAATTACCACTTCAAGTTTTTGAATGGTGATTGATCAACTCAATTTTTAAAAATGTTTTATACCAAGTTTGGCAAGGCAATTGTTTCGATTACTAAAGGTACGTAGTCAATTGCTCCAAAACTTAGTGGTGAAAGCAACCATTTTTTTTTTATTCCTCGAAGATGATAAGGCTCAAGAATTCAACAGGATTATAGTGTACTGGCTTATCCCTGAATGATTGTTCTCCTTAGCTGGAAGAACCAATGATTAGGGTTTGAAGTTAGCCAAAGGCTTAATTATTCACACATCTGATTAGATGCCACCTTTTAGCTGACGCCTCTGTTCCTCTCCCTATGGGCTCTCATCTGGTCTCTCAATGCCTTTTTCCTACGTCAGCTAGTTTTAGCTTCCAACATGATGGTGGCTTTCCCAGAGCTAGAGATAGACCTAGAATGGGAATTCCCAGGGCTTTCCAGATAACAACTCTCTACTGGTCAGAGAAGGCATATACCTGTTCATGTTCAAAGGCAAGGAAAATAGATTTTACTTCTAAGGAGTAATAGCAAGATTCTGGAAGCATATGTGAATATTTATGGAAAATACAATCTGCCACAGTAATTTTTATATAAATAGCTCATCTGTGTTTTCAAATGTATTAGTGAATAGTCAGTTGTTCTCTCTCTCTCTCTCTCTCTCTTTTTTTTTTTTTTAACTTAATTGCTGTTTTGCTTTTGGCTATATCTAAATTTTTATTCCATATTTTGTTTGAAAATATTTTCATTTTCCTTTAATCAATCTTTTTTGTTGTTGTTAAGACAGGGTTTATCTCTGTAACACAGGCTAGAATGCAGAGTGTGACCTTAAATTCCTGGGCTCAAGCCACCCAACTGCCTCCAGAGTAGCTGGGACTACAAGTGTATATCTCCATGCTCAACTAATTTTTTTCCATTTTTTGTAGAGATGGGAACTCAGGGTCTTGATATTGTAAGCTCCTGACCTTAAGCAATCTTCCCACCTCTGCCTCCCTGAGTGCTATGATTATATGCATGAGCTACCATAATTAATCAGTCTTATCAGATATTTGTTTACCTCATCTTCAAAGAACTAGAATTAAATTTAAGCAAAATTCATTTTTATTTTTTTCTGTTTCTTGATTTGTTTGCTTTTTTTTTTTTATTAAATCATAGCTGTGTACATTAATGCAATCATGGGTACAATGTGCTGGTTTTATATACAATTAGAAATATTTTATATTAACTGGTTGACATAGCCTTCATAACATTTTTTTAGTTATTGTGTTAAGAGATTTATATTCTATGTTTAGTAAATTTCATATGTACCCTTGTAAGATGCACTGTAGGTATGGTCCCACCGATTACCCACTCTCCACCCATCCTCTCCTCTCCCCTCCCCTTCCTCTCCCCTTTCCTTCTATTCTTGGGCTATAATTGGATTATAGCGTTCATATGAAACTATAAATTGGTTTCATAGTAGGGCTGAGTATATTGCATACTTTTTCTTCCAATCTTGAGATACTTTGCTAAGAAGAATATGTTCCAGCTCCATGCATATAAACATGAAAGAGATAAAGTCTCTATCTTTCTTTAAGGTGGCATAATATTTCATGGTATATATATATACCACAATTTATTAATCCATTTGTGGGATGATGGGCACTTGGGCTTCTTCCATGACTTAGCAATTATGAATTGGGCTGCAATAAACATTCTGGTGCAAATATCTTTGTTATAATGTGATTTTTGGTCTTCTGGATATATACCTAATAGAGGAATGGTATGATTGAATGTCAGGTCTATTTTTAGATCCCTAAGTGTTCTCCAAACATCTTTCGAAAAGGAACAAATTAGTTTGCATTCCCACCAGCAATGTAGAAGTGTTCCCTTTTCTCCACATCCACACCAACATCTCTGGTTTTGGGATTTTGTGATGTGGGCTAATCTTACTAGAGTTAGATGATAACTTAAAGTAGTTTTGATTTACATTTCTCTGATGATTAAAAATGATGAGCATTTTTTCATGTGTCTGTAGGCTGTGCACCTGTTTTCTTCAGAGAAGTTTTTCTTCAAGTCCCTAGCCCACCCTGAGATGGGATCACTTGTTCTTTTCTTGCTAATATGTTTGAGTTCTCTGTAGATTCTGGTTATTAAACCTTTGTCATAGCCATAACCTGCAAATATCTTCTCCCATTCTGAGGGCTGTCTGCTTGCTTTACTTACTGTGTTCTTGGCCGTGCAGAAGCTTTTTAGTTTGATCAGGTCCCAGTAGTGTATTTTTGGTGTTGCTTCACTTGCCGGTGGAGTGGCAGGGGTTGGCATCCTCCTCATAAAATATTTGTCCAGGCCGATTTCATCAAGTGTTCTCCCTACACTTTCTTCTAGTATTCTTATAGTTTCCTGTCTTAAGTCTAAATCTTTAATCCAGAAGGAGTCTATCTTAGTTAATGGTGAAAGGTGTGTGTCCAGTTTCAGTCTTCTACAGGTCGCCAGCCAGTTTACCCAGCACCATTTGTTAAATAGGGAATCTTTTCCCCACTGAATGTTTTTAATTGGCTTGTCAAAGATCAAATAATGGTAAGTAGCTGGGTTCATCTCTTGGTTCTCTATCCGGTTCCATACATCCACCTCTCTGTTTTTGTGCCAGTACCATGCTGTTTTGATCACTATTGATTTATGTTATAGTCTGAGGTCTGGTAGCATAATTCCTCCTGCTTTGTTTTTATTTCTGAGTAATGTCTTGGCTATTCAAGGTTTTTTCTGATTCCATATAAAATGAAGTATTATTTTTTCGAGATCTTTAAAGTATGACAGTGGAGCTTTAATCGGGATTGCATTAAATTGTATATTGCTCTGGGTAGTATTGACATTTTAACAATGTTGATTCTTCCCAGCCATGACCATGGTATATTTTTCCATTTGTTAACATCTTCAGCTATTTCTTTTCTTAGAGTTTCACAGTTCTCTTTATAGAGATATTTCACGTCCTTTGTTAGGCAAATTCCCAAATATTTCATCTTCTTTGGCACTACTGGAAAGGGATAGAATCCTTTACTGTTTTTTCAACATGACTGTTGTTGGTGTATATATAAAGGCTACAGATTTATGAGTGTTGATTTTGTAACCTGAGATTCTGCTGTATTCCTTGATCACTTATAAGAGTTTTGTAGAAGAATCCCCAGTGTTTTCAAGATATACAATCATATCATCTGCAGAGAGTGAAAGTTTTATCTCTTGTGACCCTATGTGGATACAGTTGATCACCTTTTCTTGCCTAATTGCAATGGCTAAGACTTCCATTACAATGTTAAAAAGCAGTGGAGACAATGGGCAACCTTGCCTGGTTCCTGATCTGAGAGGAAATGATTTCACTTTTACTCCATTCAATATGATATTGGCAGTGGGTTTGCTGTAGATGGCCTCTATCAGATTAACAAATGTCCTTTCTATACTGATTTTCATAAGTGTTCTGATCATGAAAGGATGCTGGATATTATCAAAAGCTTTTTCTGCATCAATTGAGAGAATCATATGGTATTTGTATGTGTGCTGAATTATATTTATAGATTTACGTATATTGAACCAGCCTTTAGACCCTGGGATAAAACCCACTTGTTCATGGTGTATAATTGTTTGATGTGTTGCTGGATTCTGTTTGCTAGGATTTTGTTGAATATTTTTGCATTAAAATTCATTAGTGATATTGGTCTATAATTTTCTTTTCTTGTTGGGTCCTTTCCTGGTTTGGAGGTCCAGGTGATGTTTGCTTCATAGAATGTGTTGGGTAGTATTCCTTCTTTTTCCGTATTTTGGAAAAGGTTGAGTAATATAGGTACTAGTTCCAGTTTAAAGGTTTGGTACAATTCTGAAGTGAAACCATCTGGTCCTGTGCTTTACTTTTAGGGAGATTTTGTATAGTTGATCCTATTTCAGAACTTGATATAGGTCTATTCAACATTTCCACTTGATTCTGGCTAAGTCTAGGATGGTGCCAGGCTTCCAAGTATTGGTCTATTTCCTTCATATTTTTGTATTTCTGAGAATAGAGTTTCTTGTAATATTCATTAAGGATTTTTTGAATTTCTGAGGAGGTTGTTGTTATTTGGACTTTACCATTTCTGACTGATGAAATTAGAGATTTTACTCTTTTTTTCCTGGTTAGGTTAGACAAAGGATTATCTATTTTATTGACCTTTTCAAAAAACCAACTTTTTGATTTATATATCTGTCATATAATCCTTTTGTTTTCAATTTCATTTAATTCTACTCTAATATTGGTTATTTATTTTCTTCTGCTGGATTTGGTATTGGAATGTTCTTCCTTTTCCAGTTGCTTGAGATGTCCCATTGAGTTGTTAACTTCCTCTCTTCTTCTTCTTCTTCCTTCTTCTTCTTCAGGAAGGCTTGCAGTGCTATAAATTTCCCTCTTAGGACTGTCTTTGTGGTATCCCAGAGGTTCTGATAATTTGTATCTTCATTCATTTTGTTCCAAAAATTTGGTAATTTCCTTCTTAATCTCATCTATGACTCAGCTATTATTCAGCGCAAGGTTATCTACTTTCTATGTGTTTGTATGGTTATGCAGATTCCTGTTCTTATGGAGTTCAACTTTTATTCCGTGATGGTCCAAGAAGATGCAAGGAATAATTTTCATCTTTTAAATTTGCTGAGGTTACACTTGTGACCTAAGATGTGATCAATTTTGGAGTATGTTCTATGGGCTAATGAGAAGAATGTGTATTCAGTTTTGTTAGGATGAAATGTTCTGTACATGTCTGTTAAATCCAGTTGTTGAATGGTTAAGTTTAAGTCTAAAATTTCTTTGCTTAGATTCTTTTTGGAGAATCTATCCAACACTGCCAAAGGAGTGTTAAAATCTCTGATTATTATGGTGCTGGAGGAAATTAAGTTGCTCATGTCTGTTAAAGTCTCTGTTATAAATTGAAGTGCATTCTGGTTGGGTCCATAAATGCTAATAATTGAAATCTCATCATGTTGAATTTTACCCATAACAAATATGAAGTGATCATCCTTATCTTTCCTTACTTTAGTTGGTATAAAGTCTATTGTATCTGTGAATAAAATTGCAACACCTGCTTTTTTCTGCTTTCCATTTGCCTGGAATATAGATGACCATCCCTTCACCCTGAATTTATATTTATCTTTTAAGGTAAGATAAGATTCTTGTATGCAGCAGATATCTGGCCTGAGTTTTTGTAACCAGTCAGCCAACCTGTGCCTCTTTAGAGGA
>CAUYRH010141501.1:0-11941 GCA_963574655.1 Perodicticus potto
AATTCTCAATCTTTTTTTTTTTTTGAGACAGAGCCTCAAGCTGTCACCCTGGATAGAGAGCTGTGACATCACAGCTCACAGCAACCTCCAATTCCTGGGCTCAAGCGAGTCTCCTGCCTCCGCCTCCCAAGTAGCTGGGACCACAGGCGCCCGCCACAACGCCCGGCTGTTTTTTTTTGGTTGCAGTCATCATTGTCGTTTGGCAGGCCCAGGCTGGATTCGAACCCGCCAGCTCAGGTGTACATGGCTGGCGCCTTAGCCCATTGAGCCACAGGCGCCGAGCCAGAAATTCTCAATCTTAAGTTTTAAAAATTTCTTTGTGTTTAATAGACCTAGATATTTTAAAGTCTATCTTATTTCAGTGTCCAAAACCCCGTGATTCTATTTAAATACTCTGTTTTCCTGCTGATTATTATATATGTCTTATTTTCTTATGCACCTGGTTATTTTTGCTTAGAACTACATACCATGTATTATACTTACAGTATCTTTAATAGAAATAATTGGAAGCCAAGGATGATGTCATCTTCCTGCAGAGAGGATTTGTGTGTTTCTGCCAGGTACCTGGTGGCACTAACACCAGGGGTGCCTGAGGGCACTACCACTCCTGACAGCTTTCACCTGTGATCCATGAAACGGACAGAAGCTGGAGCTAAGCTCTCAACCCTGCAAGAGCCTGTCCACTCTGGTTCTCTTTCACTTACAGGGCACATTCTTTGGGATAGCAATGTAAGCAGCTCTACCTGATATGCCCTGGACCCTGTCCCACAGCTCATGAAGTCTTCAGCAGCACACCTCGGTCTCTTAGCTCCCTTCAGTTATGGTGAATGCCCCGCAGGAGAAGTCAGTCCAAATACTGGGCCCCTATCCTTGAGCTTCGAATCCCCTCCCACCACCAATCCTGGCCTGTTTTTAACTTTAATGCCTTCAAAAAGAAGTTTTTAGATTTTGTCCAACTTTTTAGTTTTCAATAGAATGGTAGTATGAATTACCTAGCTTGCTACTGCTGGGAGTGGAAATCTTTGCTTGATTTTCTAATGTTAAAGCCAGTCTTGCACCCCTAGAGTAATCCTGACTTGGACATGATTTATTACCTTTTTGTATTTATTGCTGAATGTGAATAAATCCCTAATGTGAGCTTTCCAGGGCCATGTTGAAGAGAAATAATGGTTGAAAGGTTAGTAACCAAGAGGAGCCCTTGGATAAACATGTATTTCCCTTATGCTGCCTTGAATTTGTCACCTAACTGGCTATACTATCAGAAATCCCAGTGAAGACTCCTGTGTGCTTCTCCACACCTCTCCCTCTTAATGCAAATAACCCCAGGGCAGGGTTGGGGGGTCATGAACACCTACTTAGTTAATGAGACTGCTTTCCTTCTAATACCCGATAGGCTCAGCCCTACTGAAAACAAAATTATTCATGGGAGAAGGAAGGAGAAAGATCAGTAACTTGCAAGAATTTCTCCCTGACCCTGGTTGGGAAGGGCCACAGAATGGAGAGATCAGGAGAGCTGAGCAGTGTAGCAGGTCAAAGGCAAAGCCCAGACCAAGGAGGGCAGGACCTTGTTCTCTGTTCAAGCTGGATGGAGGAGTTTCCCTGAGCACGCTCTGGGCCTGGTGAACGCAAGTTGTCTCCGACAGCGAGCCTGAGACCCGTGTGGTGGGCAGCAGCTCTGAAACTGGCACCTCCTGTGTGGCTTTTACCACATTTCTCCTTGGAAGGGCACGAGAGCTCTGGAGTTCTTGGAGAACAGGGACTCAATGACAAGCCCCGTGCAAGCCAGCACACTATCTGGGTAGTGCCCAAGCCCACACCAGCTCCTGCTCACACATGCACTAATCTGAAAATCAGACTGCCAGGGAGCAGGTGCAAGGAGGGGAATCGCCATGTCATTTCTTCCCTTTAGTTCCTGCACTGCCCAATGGAGCAGGTCGTCTGGCACATTAGGGGAAGGGGGCGCGGGGAACGTGAGGAGCCAGGCAGAGTGCAGGGGGCAGTGCCGCCCAGCTCAGCCGCACTTGGCCATGTTAATACCTCAGACTGACAAGGTCAGAGCAGAGGAAATGACCAACCCTGGAGGCCCAACAGGCAATGTGGAGCTGGGGACTAGGAGAGGGGCCCGGCCAGGCTGCCTGCAGACCCACCCGGGGGTTTCCAGTCCCTCGAGAAACGTGTGCTACTGAGTCCTGAGCAGGGGCCGCTCTTGGGTCCTGGAATACAAAGAGAAGGCAGCTGTCAGAACAGGAACGCCTCACCAGCCAACCTAAGCTTTCATTTGAGGAACACAGGAAAAGAGAAAAATCAACTCACATCCTGATTTATCTGAAAGGGAAAAATGAAAATAAAAAATAAAGCATTATATTTACTTGTTTTCATTTTTAAGAAGCCAGAAATATTTCATGTTTAAGAAGCCATTCTCGGCTCGGCGCCTGTGGCTCAACGGGCTAAGGCGCCAGCCACGTACACCTGAGCTGGCGGGTTCGAATCCAGCCCGGGCCCGCCAAGCAACAATAACGACTGCAACCAAAACAAAATGGCCAGGCGTTGTGGCGGGCGCCTGTAGTTCCCAGCTACTTGGGAGGCAGAGGCAGGTGACTCGCTTGAGCCCAGGAATTGGAGGTTGCTGTGAGCTGTGATTCCACAGCACTCTATCCAGGTTGACAGCTTGAGGCTCTGTCTCAAAAAAAAAAAAAAAGAAGCCATTCTCCCCAGTAATAAATAAAATACTTCATTCTGTCAGGCTCAGCCTGAACAAGAAATCTCAAATGGTGGGATTTTGAGTGTTAGCAAGTCTATGGGAGAGCTTGAGGGCAGTCAGTGAGCCCATCTAATGCCCTGGACCCTCCGTCCAGGAGCCCCCGCCCTGCATTTGGGCTGGACCTGAGGGCTGAGTCATGTAGCTCCTACTTGCCCCATGTCAGGATCTCTGAGTCCCCTGTCCTGCCCACAGCCAAGTCTCATCCCTTCCAGTTTTCCTCATTCCCCAAGACCCACATTCACCCCACCTTACTAGGTTCTCCCCACTCAGACCACTGTGGGGTCCTGGTTCTGTGTTCCCTGGTCAGGGTTCAAAGGACCCAGCTCTGGCCTCTGGACAATGCCGTGTCCCCAGAAGGCCCAACCCAGAGGCCACCTGCCTCTCCCCACAAATAGCTTTTGGCTATGAATATAACAGTATGTGTTCGTATGATTGCCAAGAATAGGGTCTTAGGTTTTTCTGTTTTTTAATATTAAAATCTAAAAAAAAATTACTGAAAAATAATCTTTGCAGAAAAATGCAGAGATTTTAAGTATACAGCTCACTAAATTATTATAATGTGAACTTACCAAGGTCACTGTCATCCAGCTCCAAATGAGGGGCAGGACCCACAGATAAACTTGGTCTGAGGAATCCTGCCACCAGCCAGAGGAGGTTCAGTGTGAGTGTCGGTCGAGGTATTCTCAGACTTCTCATCCGACAAGGCCCGAGAAGATCCCAAAATCTCCTATTGTGCCATCTGTGGGCATGATGTAACCTTCTGCAGAGAAGACCTGGTCCTCTCTGGGTGGAGGCCCCCAATGGACAGGACCCCGCTGCGTGTTAGGTGCTCGGGGATGTAGAGTCTGAATGACTAGATGAATCCCGACCAGGGAATGGGGGCCCCAGTTCTAAGTCTTTTTTAGATGTCACAAGTGGACAAATGACCAGGTCTCCACTCAGACTAGAGCATTATTACCTCTGCCCCGTGGAGATAGCCCTGGGCCGCAGGAGGCAGTTCTCCTTCTCATCCATGCTTCCAACAAACCTGGATTAAACACCACCTGGGCCCAGGGCTGGCACCTAAGGCAGGTAGTGTTCTTGCCCTCACGGAGAAGGCTCTGGCACCTGCCATGTGGGGAGCTAGCAAGGAAACCTCTCAGGGTCCTGACCTGTGCCCCACCTGCCCCAGGCGTGACTCCCCAGGGAGGGTGTTGGGGCCGCCTCCAGCCTATGGTTAGACAGGATGGGGCCTTGACCAGCTGTCTCTGCTCTTCTGCAGGCCCTGCCATCCCAGTGGGCGTGGACGTGCAGGTGGAGAGCCTGGACAGCATCTCAGAGGTGGACATGGTACGTGGTGCCTCCAGTGAAGGGCTATATGGGGTGGGGTGCCATCAGGGCCCATGGCCAGGAGGGCTTCGGTGGCACAGGCTGTGCTGCACCAGCACAGGGGAGCTGGAGTTGGTACAAGGGGCCTTGGGTGTTGGCTCAGCTGCAGTGAAACCTTGAGCGGGGCTTCTCAAGCTGCATGGGTACAGTCACTTTGGGGCTGGTTAGATGCAGATTCCTGGGCCCCCCTGTACACTTCCTGGTGCAGAATCCCTGGGGGTGAGACCAGCACTTCCTACTTTGAACACATTGCTGGCGCCTTGGCCCTGCACATCCACCCCAACTTCATCACCCTTGCCATCGCTTGTCCTGCAGAGGCCGGCCACGGAGTGGACTGACCCCATCTCTTTCTCTTCCTGTGGACTTCTCTTTCACTTTGTAAACTTCCTCTTTTGTCTGGCTGGGGACCTTGGATATACTCTCGCTCTGGCCCTCCCCACAGCTGCCACCTTATCCTTCAGGCCTCAGTTGAGATAAGGGCTTCCCTGATCTGGTTTCTGTCTTTCCTTCATAGCCCCTATCAGCATTTACCACTGCACTGTGTATTTATTTGGGGGTTTCTTGTATGTTGGTTATCTCCCACACTTGACGACAATCTCTGTGAGTGCAGAGACTTGTCTTTTACTTTTTACCGCTACATCTCCAAGCCTAGCCAGCCCCTATCTCCAGGGGGCCCTCAAAATGCGTGTAATGAATGAAGGTGGGGGAGGCACCCCTTTCTATTGCAGTGTCATGGTGTGCCCTTGAGGGTGGGGCTGCCTGGTCCCTAAATGACTCAACACAGTGGAGCTGCTGTGATTGACACAAAGGCTGTGCACCCCATGGCTCCAGCATCTGGCAAAAAATGGGGTCATGCGGGTATGACAGTTTCCAGATGCTGGATTGTACACTGTGTGCCCCTTTGGGTGCCCAACATGTGGGTCCAGCCGTGGAACCAGGTCTGGGACCAGTCTGCTGTAGGCAGATGTCTGCTTCTATCCTGTGTGGCTCAGGCTTCCAGGAAGAGGTATTTAGAATGACTTGCCTGTCTTAGAGCAGGCACTGACCAGTGGAAAAGCAGGCAGACTCCAGCACCAAGAAGGTGGGCAGTAGGTGCCATCCAAGGTGGCCGTGCATGGCTAGTACCTGTGAGCCTGCAATGTGGCGCTTCCCCTGGGTCATCTCCCCAGAGTTTGCTGTCAACTTGTGTACCCTGGAGGGGAAAGAGCCAGGTGGGTGGCACTTGGCTGGCCTCTTCCTTACTCTCTCCTGTGGATGGAGGGGTGTTCCTAGCAGGTGCCAGAGCCCTAGAGACCAGGACCAGTCAGTGACAGGTCTCACCCAGGCACAGTTACAGTGCCCATTCTTTCTTCTCTTGCTGGGGCTCCCTCTGGGCCTGGCACCACTATACACTATTCCCATCCTCCCTCCACCTGTGCCTTGGTTCTGGCTGTGGACAAGGGCTCTACTCTTAGCTTAAGGCAGGACCAGCTTTTGGGCTGAGATAATAGTAGGTTCACAGCTGTTCAAACCACCACCTCTGTGCCTCCCATTTTCCAAGCAGTGATGACTTGCTGAGCACCAGCTGCATGCCTGGCCAGGCGCTCAGTCCACATCTTCCTTCAAGGGTCTCATGGGCTAAGCGCAGAACCTCCTAGAGCAGTGATTCTCAACCTGTGGGTCGCAACCCACAGGAACTGTATTAAAGTGTTGCGGCATTAGGAAGGTTGAGAACCACTGTCCTAGAGGGGCTGGGATGTGGGCTCTGCAAGTGGCCACCAAGCTGCCGTGGAGTGGCTAGATTGGGGTAAGGACTGGGGGCAGAGGTGCCGTGGCGACGCTGAGTTTCTGTTTGTGCAGCCTGCAGGGCTGCTGCTGAGTCTCCCGGGTTGTGACCTCAAGGTTGTCTTAATGAGCCCTTCAGATTGCAGGAGGGCCATTGCCCAGACAGGCCCCAGGGCTATAGAACTATTCCCTCTGATTCTTGAGGCTGAGCCCCAGCCCAGCAGAGTGGTGGATGGTGAGCTGACAGCAAGGAAGGAGGTTCCTAAGCCATTTTTTCCTGTCCTCCCCTGGTGCCTGTAGGACTTCACCATGACCCTGTATCTGCGGCACTACTGGAAGGATGAAAGGCTGGCCTTCCCCAGCACCAGCAACAAGAGCATGACCTTCGACGGCAGGCTGGTGAAGAAGATCTGGGTCCCTGACGTCTTCTTTGTTCACTCCAAAAGGTCATTCACACACGACACCACCACTGACAACATCATGCTGAGAGTGTTCCCAGATGGCCACGTTCTGTACAGCATGAGGTATTGGCCAGGGCCAGTGCTCCTTTTCCCAGAGCCATCCCAGTAGGCATGGTCAGTCCCTGGGCACTGATGAGCCTGTCACTGTGGTGGGGGAGAGGGCTGTGCGGGATGAGATGAGCTTTCTGATGCCAGAAAGAACCATGTAAAACTTAGCTGGCACCACAGTAGGTGGCAACTTCTTGTCTCTGGGGCTGTCATGATGGGTGAGATTAGGGGACTGCTTTGTTCTGAGCCAGTGGATGGAGACAGTCCCCTTCTGAGTGCTGTCCCTTCCATCCATATGATTTTAGCTGTTTGGTAGTAAGGATTAAAAGAAAAAATAACACCAGTGGCTACTGATGATGTGTGCTACTGTGGACAGGCTTTGGGACTAACCGAGTAGTCTTCGTTCAGGTCGTCCTGCTGGCTTGTACAAGTCACCAGAACTAAATGCTAATACCCGACACTTCCTGACCTGGGAAGGGGTGGGGGAGGTGGCCCTGCTGGCCAGGGCAGTGGCCAGAGGAGGGTGGCCAGAAGAGGGGCACACCGGCCCCATGAGGGGGACCCGGTAGTGGCTGAAGATCTGCTACAGAAGTGCAGACACTGCATGCTGAGGCTCTTACTCAGATGCTGTGTTCCCGCTGCACAGGCAGTGGCTAGGAGGTGCCTGTTCTTGGTGGTAGGTGCACCCGCCGGAACTCCCTGCACACATTCCTGTGCGTTTGTGTTGTCTAGGATCACGGTCACTGCCATGTGCAACATGGACTTCAGCCACTTTCCCCTGGACTCCCAGACCTGTTCTCTGGAGCTGGAGAGCTGTAAGTATCAGCTTTCCCGACTCCTTCACTGTCTTCCCACTACAGTCTTGGTGCCATTCCGTGGTCAGGAGGCTGAGCGCCAGACCTGTGTGCGCCTGTCCTCTCCTGTGGGCCCAGGACGGGCGCAGGACTGCCCTGCTGCTTCTCCCTGCGTCAGGTGAAGGAGTCAAAGTAACTTATTTTCCTCTCCCCAAAGATGCGTATACAGATGAAGACCTGATGCTGTACTGGAAGAACGGGGATGAGTCCCTGAAAACAGATGAGAAGATCTCCTTGTCTCAGTTTCTGATTCAGAAATTTCACACGACTTCCAGATTGGCCTTCTACAGCAGCACTGGTAGCTCCCTTTTGCCATAGTCTGATTCAAATGTGGAAAAAACACATTTGAATTCTTCTTTAGCCTTAACCCCAATGAAAATAAATTTGGATTACTAAAATAATGCATAGGCCTACACAATATAAATAGCACTTAAAAGCAGAAAGCTAAAAGTAAAGAAACTGCTGTCTTCTGAAATCCCATCACCAGAGGTGATCACTCCTATTTATTTATTTAGACACAGTCTCACCATGTTGCCCTCGGTATAGTGCTGTGGTGTTGCAGCTCACGGCAACCTTAAACTCTCAGGCTTAAGTGATTCTCTTGCCTCCGCCTCCCAAGTAGCTGGGACTACAGGCGCCCGCCACAATGCCCGGCTATTTTTTTGTTGTAGTTGTCATTGTTGTTTGGTAGAGGCCGGGTTTGAGCCCACCAGCCCTGGTGCATGTGGCCAGCACCAGCGCCCTAATCCCTGAGCTACAGGTACCAAGCCATTCCCGACAATTTAGCAAACACTCTTCACAACATCTTGTTTTCATTACGTATTTTTACAAAGTTGGGGTCATATTTTATGTGCTATTCTGTTACCTGATTCGTTCTACGTAAGGGTATGGATGGATCACTTTTCCAGGAAAGTATTTATTGCCCACACTGAGATCTGTGCATTTTGCTTTCAGTGCTTCACGGACTGTGTGAAGTTTTGGAGGATCCCTTTGCCAGCACTTCTCTAATCTCACTATTCCCTCACTATTCCCTCTGTGTGGATCATTTCCTAGGGCTCCCGTTCACAAAGTACCACCAACTAGGTACTTAACACAATAAAGATTTATTCTCAGACAGTCCCGGAGGCCAGAAGCTCAAGGTCCACACTCCCGCTGAGGGCTCTCGGGAAGTCCTTCCTGCTTCTCACGGCTCCCGAGGTTGCCTGTGTCCTCGGCACGCCTCACCTTGCAGCTGGTGCAACACCCTAATCTCTGCTTCCATCATCTCTCGGCCTCCTTCCTGTGTCTCTGTCTTCCCGTGCTGTCCTCTCTGTGTGTCGAGGTCCAAATTCCCTCTCCTCTAAGGACATCAGTCACTGAGTTAGGGCCCAGACTCATCCACTGTGACCTCATCTTACCCTGACTACATCTGCAAAGACTCTTTCTCCAAATAAAGTCACATTCACAGGTCCTGTGAGTTAGGACTTTTCACACAATGTCCCTTTAGTTCAGCAGGTGACTGAGGGTCTCCATGTGTGAGGGCTCCTAAGGCCTGAGGAGGACCCTTAAGGATTGTCAAGGAACAGAGCAGAAGTCCCACAGAATGGAAATGCTCAGGATGTGCCATGGTGAAAATGGGGGAATGGACGTGCTGGAGTGTCCCGTGAAGAGAGTGAATGATTCAGGTTCGGGAAAAGAGAGGCCTGGATCATGACTGGCTCGAATGACTGAGAAAGCCTCCTGGAGGTGGTGCGTGCAGGCTGGCAGGTGGGCGGGAGAGAAGGGCCTCTGAGGGGGTGGGCAGTGTGGGCTGCGGCCTGTGGCTCTTGACCTGGTTACATGAGAGGACCCTCTGTGACCTGCGTGGCGAGGTTCTGAGTCAGTCAGGCTGAGATGGGGACCTAGGCATGGGTATGTTTTAAAAGGTCGCCAGCTCTGAGGGGGTGGTGCCTGTGGCTCAAAGGAGTAGGGTGCTGGCCCCATATGTCAGAGGTGGCGGGTTCAAACCCAGCCCCCACCAAAAACTGCAAAGAAAAAAAAGAGGTCCTCAGCTCCATACAGTGCTATTCACAATAGCCAAAATGTGGAAACAACCCAAGTGTCCATCAGCAGATGAGCAGAAAAACAAAATGTGGTGTATATAAGCAATGGAATGTTATTTAGCCTTAAAAAGGAATGAAATTATGATTCATGCTACAATGTGGATGAATCTCGAAAATATTCTAAGTGTGATATACCAGTCACAAAAGAACAGATATTATACAATCCCACTCACATGAAGTAGCTAAAATAGCAAATTCACAGAGAAATGGTGTGGGGGTTCCTGGGAGCTGGGGAGCGCTGGGGAGGGAAGTGGGAAGTTATTGTTCAGTGGGCTCAGAGTTTCTCTCTGGGATAATGAACATCTTCTGGAAATGCATAGTGAGGTGGTTCAAGGCCAGTGACTTGTACAGTGGCTTGGGCACGGGGGACCCACGTTGACCCCAGCTCACCTGTGACTCCGTCTGAGTCCTTAGAAGAGCCCCTGAGAGTCCCATCTTCCCATGTGCCAATCGTCAGATTTAAGAGTTGGGTGACAGCCTATTTCTTCTTGGATGGATGTGGAAATCACACGAGTGTCCAGTCTGGCAGTAAGGAGGACCGGGATGGAAGCCCTGCTGCCCCGGCCCTGCCTCGGTGGTGTTGGTCTTAGTGAGACAGAACCACTCCCACTTCTTACACTCTGGACCTGCAAGTCACCTGGGAAGCGTGCTTGGAGTTTGCAAATAACAAGGCAATTTGGGAACTTTTTTTCTGGAATGACCATCAGAGCTGTCATCATATGAGATCTGACATATGATGCAAACTTGTCCTAGAAAAAGTGCTGCATACCTTGTTGCTGAACATCACTATGGTCACCAGGTGGCCAAGGAGAGGACTTCTGAAGTGACTTTTGTGATATTCAGCAATGAGGTATGTAGAGTTCTTGAACTTAATTGTCAGCCCATGTATACTTTTGTTTATTTCTGCCTTTCTCCAAATGCTATGAAGAGAAGTTAGATAATACCTAATGAGACAGGCTCGGCATCTGTATGTCAGCGGTTAGGGAGCCGGCCACGTGCACTGGAGCTGGCGGGTTGGAACCCAACCTGGGCCTTCTAGACAACAATGACAGCAACAACAACAAAAATAGCCAGACGTTGTGGCAGGCACCTGTTGTCCCAGCTACTTGGGAGGCTGAGGCAGGAGAATCACTTAAGCCCAAGAAGTTGAGGTTGCTTGAGCTGTGACACCATGGCACTCTACCAAGGGTGACATAGTGAGACTCTGTCTCAAAAAAAAGAAAAAAAAAAAAACCTAATGAAACAGTCAAAGTGCAAAGTATTAGCAAAAGAGAGGGTTTAGATTTTGGAAGAGAAAGTTATTATATTAAGCCTGTTGAATTTCAACTTTCTGCTGTTGATGAGAGCAGTGTCAGGGGAGAAGGAATCCCAGGAGGCGTTTGTTTGGACACTCACAGCTCCTCCCCATCCCCAGGCTGGTACAACCGTCTGTACATCAACTTCACGCTGCGGCGCCACATCTTCTTCTTCTTGCTCCAGACCTACTTCCCAGCCACGCTGATGGTCATGCTGTCCTGGGTGTCCTTCTGGATTGACTGCAGAGCTGTGCCCGCCAGAGTTTCATTGGGTAAAAGCATTCCATGAGATGCGGCAGGGTGGCCATTTTGTTAAACTCATCCCCGTGTAAAGAAAAGCCCCCCATATGATCCTTCCTTGGAGGGTCGTCTTCCCCTGCCTCTTGCCTTCCCTGTTCAGGTGTTGGCCTTCTTCCTCTACCTCAGTCTGAAAGCCACGGGGAGCTAAAGCCCCATCACCTTTGATTGCATCACTGTAGAGAGCCTCTGTGGGGTGTCAACGTCCACAACTGGCAGTATTAGAGCTCAGTACTCAGAGAAATAAGACAATTCTGCAAATGCCAATGATTTGTTCTGTAAATACAAAAACATCATTTGCTGGCCTTGTTTGGCCAGACTGAGGCTTCTAGTGATTTCTGGGAAGGTGAGGGCTGCATTCCCCGGCACTGTGTTTTAGCCCTTTGCAGACCCTGCATTCTAGAGTAAAAGCTTGCCACTCTTCCCTGTAAACTGGACAAGATTAGGTTGAGGTTTGAGAAATGTGAGAGATTAAGGTCCCATGGAGAAAAAACCAGCACGACGGGCCTCTGAGAGTTTCCAGTCTCCAAACCAATTAATGTGGCTTAGATGAGCGAGAATGTGTCCATTTCTTGAGGTTTGGGAAAGTTGCTTTAATTCCACATGAGAGCAGGCCTTTTCTGAAGCTCACTTGACCTTGTCAGCCATGTCCTAGAAATCCTGTCTTTCAGGGGCTTGAAGTGAAGGGAGGTGAGCAGTGAGCTGGCTGGCAGGTATCAGGCCCACTGGGCAGCAGATCGCAGCAGCATGGCCAGGGAATCGCTCATTAGGTTATCAGTCAGAGAATGCGGAATTGCAACCTAGTGAGCTGCGGGGGCGTTTCTACCCCACTGTCAGCAGCTGAGCTGAGACTGGTGTTGCAGGGATCATGACGGTGCTGACCATGTCCACCATCATCACGGGCGTGAACGCCTCCATGCCCCGCGTCTCCTACATCAAGGCCGTGGACATCTACCTCTGGGTCAGCTTCGTGTTCGTGTTCCTGTCGGTGCTGGAGTACGCGGCCGTCAAC
>CAUYRH010141502.1:0-10813 GCA_963574655.1 Perodicticus potto
TCAAAACTAAGGTGGCTTCCTCACAAACCAAGGAAATATTTTGCAAAATGCTTTCCATAAATATCCTAAAACCTATTTCATAAAATTTGAAATGCCATATGAACAATCTGAAATAGAAATATGTCAACCAAAAGATTTTAATTGATGTTCCTTTCTGCATTCTTCCACCAATTAACTTGGCTTTTCTAGACAACGCCTCCATTTTCTCTCTCTGTAAAATGGATAAATAAGATGGTTTCTAAGATTTCTTTCAACCTGCACTTCTCTACAACTACAACCTGGATAAACATCTGTTATCTGGGGGATAGTGCCAGATGCTAGGGGATGTAAGGAAACTTACAACTCCGTTGTTGAAAAGCAATCTAATTAGAAGCTAAATACATATCAAATGATAAAACATAAACCAAGTCCAAGGAGTGGTGAGGGGTACCAACAGAGGATTTTAAAGAATTTTATCCTGTGAGCTAGAAGTTTTGTATCCACCTCACTGGGAGCTTATGATCAGCATAGAATATTTGAATGGTTTTTGATGTGAGGAGAATAGACTATACACAGAAGGTTTGGGAACCAGTAATATTTGTGAGAGAATAATTACAGATTGACTTAGAAGGAATCAGATCAGGATAATAGAGGAGGCTGAACTAGTGAGTTTAAATCATAGAATGTGGCAAAGGCAAATTATTACTAAGGGTAATACCAATAACACTAATATACAGATTGCTATTCAACAATTAACCTTGAGGAGGTGATATTTGAACTAAGATAAAGAAGAAATAATTTGAAAAGATGAAGATTGTGATTTCAACCAAAGAGAATGCTGTGTATAAAGCACAGAATGGTGAAAATCCACCACTTATTTGGGAAATGTAGAGCAGTCTGGGTGAAGAAGAGGATCACACACTATGGTGAGAAAAAAAAAAAAACTGTAAATATAAATGGGTTTGAATTAGGAATGCACAGAACTTGGCTAAGGCAGATTTCAAGATTCTTAAAAAAGAGAGTTATAAAACCTGAAATTCTCTTTGTGAAACCCAAAACCCTAACAAATACAGCTTCAACTTAAAGGACAACAATAATAACAATGAAGATTATATTGTAATTTTCCAGGTTAGATATGATGAGGGACTAGATAGAGGGAATGAGAGAGATAATAAGAAAGGAGGGGTAGACAGCTAAGTCAAAAGAAATATGGAGGCAGCAAAATTTAACAATGCATAGAAAAGTTGATATCAGAGTAAAACAATAAAATACTAATAATGAAATTTCCACAGTGTTATTGTTTCTTTGCCTGTCAAGTCTCTAAAATTCTGGAGACAATAATATATTTGTATCTCAGTATCCTCCATTTGTAGTGTGTTTCTCAGACCATTGGGCACACTAAATAAATGTTTTGTTTATATTTACTTTTTATTTTATCAAAACACACACAACATAAAATTTACCATTATGTCCATTTTTAAGTGTACAGCTAAACAGTGTTAATTACATTCACACTGTTTTGAAACCAATCTCCAGAATGCTTATCCATCTAGCAAAAATGAAACATTGAATCTATTAAACGGTTTCCCATTTACTCTTTTATCAGCCCCTCACAATTACCACTTCATTTCAGTTTCTATGAATTTGACTACTAATAGGTACTGCATATAAGCAGAATCGAACAATATTTGCCTTTTTGTGATTGGCTTATTTAACTTAAAGTCCTTGTCTTAGTCCACTTAATTTTGATATGACAGACTACCTGAGGATTGGCAATTTATAAAGAGAATAAGTTTATTTGGCTTATGATTATGGTGGCTGGAAAATCAAAGACCATAGCACTGAGGCCAGGCACAGTGACTCATGCCTGTAATCTTAGCACTCAGGGAATCCAAAGTGGGTGGATTGCTCAGCAGTTGAAGACCAGCCTGAGCAACAGGAAGACCCTGCTTCTCATGAGAAGGATATTAATCTATCTTAACAATTTAATCACACATTAAAGGAAGCACCTCCTAATATTGCTACAATAGGGATTAAGATTACAACATGAGTTTTGGTGAGGACCATAGGGGTCCTCAAGATTCATACATACTGTAGGACACATCAGACTTTTCTTCTTTTTAAAGGATGAATAATACTCTTTGTATGTATCATATTTTATGTATCAGTTCATCCATGATAGACACATGGCTTATTTCCATCTTTTGACTATTGTGAATAATGCTGATATGGTGGTGCCTGGGGCTCAGTGGAGTAGGGTGGGGGCCCCATATGCCTGAGGTGGTGGGTTCAAACTCAGCTCTGGCCAAAAACTGCAAAGAGAAAAAAATTTAAAAAAGAAGAAGGAATAATGCTGATATGGACATGGGTGTACAAATAATCTCTTCAAGACTCTGCTTTCAATTCTTTTGGATAGATACCCAAAACTGTCATTCCTGGGTCATATGGTAATTATGCTTTTTATTTTTGGAGGAACCATTACTCTTTTTTCCATAGAAATTGCACCATTTTACATAATGTTCATTGTAATTGGAGTATAATGGTATCTCATTGTTGTTTTAACTTTAATTTCCCTGATGCTTAATGATGTTGAATATTTTGTCATATTTTTTGGCCATTTGTGTGTGTGCTTGTGTGTGTTTGTATTTTGAACAATGCCAGTTCATGTTATTTGCTCACTTTTTGATTGGGTTGCTTATTTTTTTCTTACTGAGTTGTTTCAGTACATAGTAGATTCTGGCTATTATTCCTTTGTTAGACACATAGACTGTAAATACTTTCTTCCATTCTATAGGTTGTCTATTTACTTCTTGCTCTGAAGAAGCTTATTAGTTTAATTAAGTCCCATTTGTCTAATTTTGTTTTTATTGCATTTACTTTTGGAATCTTAGTCATAAATTCTTTGCCTATGCCAATGTATGAAAAAGTTTATTCCTAGGTCTTATTTTAGGATTTTTATTCTTTCAAGTGTTACATTTTATTCTCTCATACATTTTAATTTTTGTATATTGTGAGAAATAAGCATCTAGCACATATTTTTGGCTGTAGGTATCCATGTTTCCTAGCACTGTTATTGAATAGTGTGTCTTTTCTCCAGTGCATGCTTTTGTCTTATTTGTTGAAGATCAGTTAGTTGTAGGTATGTGGTTATATTTCTGTGTTCTCTATTTTGTTCCATTGATCTACATGACTACTTTTATTCTAGTACCAAGCTGTTTTTGTTACCATAGCCTTATAATATAATTTGAAATGAGGTAATGTGATGGCTCCAGATTTGTTCTTTTTGCTCATGATTGGTTTGATTATTTGCACTATTCTTTTTGGTGTTATGGAAATTTTAGAATTGTTTTTTACTTATTCTATAAACAATGAAGTTCGTATTTTGATAGGAATTGTATTTAAACTATATATTGCTTTAAGAAATATGATTATCTTAACAATATTAATTATTTTGATACAGGAACATGGGATTTTTTTCCATTTGTTTTTGTTATCTACAATTTCTTTCATCAGTGACCTATAATTTTCCCTGTAAAGATGTTTCAACTCTTCAGTTAAATCTGTTACTAGTCATTTTAATATATATTTTTTTCAGCTGTTGTAAATGGGATTGAGTTCTTTGGATTTTATCTTGGTCATTGTTAGTGTGTAGAAATGCTATTGATATTTGTACATTGTAATCTGTATCACAATCCCAATGGCATTGTTTAAGAAATAATCAAAACAACATACAGAGGCACTATGGATCCAGAATAGTCAAAGCAATTTTTTAAAAAAGGACAAAGGTAAGCGCCTTACCCTTCTTGATTTCAAAACAGATTACAAAGCCCCAGTAATCAAAGCAACACAGTACTGGAATATAAACCAATACATTGATCAACAAAACAGAATAGGGAGCCCATGAATAAACCCATATATTATATATATATATATATGGTCAACTGGTCTTTGACAGTCTTGTAAAGAATACGAAATAGGGAAAGTCTAGTGTTTTCAACAAACGCTGTTGAGAAAACTTAATATTCACATGCAAACAAATGGAATTAGACCCATGTCTTACACAACACAAAAAATTAAACTAACCATAAATTTTAAGATTTAT
The DNA here is from genome assembly GCA_963574655.1 of Perodicticus potto. Classification (NCBI taxonomy): domain Eukaryota; kingdom Metazoa; phylum Chordata; class Mammalia; order Primates; family Lorisidae; genus Perodicticus; species Perodicticus potto. Next base: position 4,082 of record CAUYRH010141502.1, read on the forward strand.
GTGCTATATGACAGGGAATGGAGACATAGACCAATATATACATTTCTTATTATTTTACACAGGTCCTTTGCCCATGTTTAATCAGGTTAGTTATTTTCTTGCCATTGAGTTATTTGTGTACCTTACATATTTTGATTATTAAGTTTTGGTAGATATATTATTTTCAAATATTTTCTCTTACTCTAAAGTTGACTTTTATCTCTTTGACTGTTTCCTTTGTTGTGCTGAAACTTTTTCATTGAAGGTTGTTTCCCTTGTTTAATTTTTCTTGTGTTGCTCATGCTTTTGGTGTCATATCAAAGAAATTAAGTCCAAAACTAATGTAATTTTTTTCTTTTATTTTTTATTCTAGGAGTTTTACTGTGTTGTTTGTCAATAGATATGAAATTTCAGTTAGATAGGAGAAATAAATTCAAAAGATCTATTGTGCATCAGGGTAACTACAGTTGACAACAATGTATTATATTTTGAATATCACTGCAAGAAGTCTTTAAGTCTTCTCATCACAAAAAAATAAGTGTGTGAGGTAACAGATATATTAATTAGCTCAATTGATCCATTCTATAATTACATATAGTTCAAAACATAGTGGCATGCACATCAAATACATACAATTTCCATTTGTCAATTAAAAATCAAATGTAATGAAAACAGAAAAATGATAGAAGTATAACAAAGCATTCAGGAATATTAAATGATAATTAGCACAAAACTAGAAAGGCTTGGAAATTGAAAACTTCGAGTAGCTCTGAAGCTGGGGTATGGGGTAGAAATTGAGAAAAGGAGGATTGGTATTGAAAAAGGTAGAGATGATTCTCATATCCTATACTTAACACCATTTGGATGTTCACTAATCTCCCTCTATAATCCTGGAAGAGGGATGAGAGTTAACCGAGAAGATGAATCAGAATAGATCTGGATAAGAAGACACCATACATGAGAGAAGGAATGAATACACAGTAAATCCTCCAATACATTTCTCTCTAGTTCTGATTGATAGTTTTATACCCTTTATAGAAGAGATTGTAAGATTCATCTCTCAAAATACATGTGAAGAAAACCTAGAGATATGAACATTTCTGAATTCTTCAGTGAAATATCTTGAGTTTTAACTTGATTATCATATATTAAAACTTACTTGTAAGCATTTCTGAAACATACTCCCCAAATTTCCAATGAACTTCCCCTCCATGTACTCTTACATAGTAAGAGGCAACCAAAGTTGTATCTATTTGTGGAAATATAACAAAAATAACTAAATTAGAATATTTAGGCAGCAGAAGGCCTTAGAAATATCTTTGGAAGGAGGATAATTTCAGAATGGTGAAGTGGAGGACTGTGTATCTTTTCCCCAGTAACAACCATAACTTGTTGAAATTATTTAAATCAACTGATAAAGGCTCTGGGAATTGCCATAAGAGCATACAACAAATGTTTAAATATGTATTGAGAAAAATTTACTAAGTCATGGAACCTGAGCCCCAGCCCAGTCTATTGTTTTTCCCTCACCCATACCTGTGAGAGAAATTCCATTCTAGGTGGATATAGGTAAAAATACGGTATTCCCTCTCCTCTCAAATCACTGTTAAGTTTTATGCTTAAAGAAGAGGAAAACCCCATAATTTCTCATCCATACTACTTCCATGTTGCAGAGAATAAATTCTAAGAAAATAAGGTTAAAGTGTTGGGGGTTCTCTTTCTTTTCCCAGGTTCTTTCTATAGGGTTGAAACTCATTCCAGGTATGGAAGGCTGAAAGTACTGGGGCCCTAAAATATCTCATCCAAGCTGACTTGGAGGACAGATGTTCCACAATGAGAGAGGCAAGAAAACAAAACTGAAAGTTATTACCCCTACCCAACTACTTGATCATAAAATGGGCACAGCACTCAGCCAAGAAGGCCACTTTCTCCCCATCTCCAGCTCTGGACTGGTGTCACAGAGATATTGCCAGGGCAAAAAAAAATCATAACAGAGATGTCTAAAGCTGTTCACAAATGAAGAAACTTAATTGGAAACAGAGTGTGGGGAAATTCCAGGCTAAAGTTCCTCTTAAAAACAATGGAGATTTTGGTGGTAAGCAATTAAAATCATAATAGTATTTCCATGGAAACAACAAACTAAAGTGTAGACCAATTAGTTCGCCAGCAAGAAGTCCAGAATGAGGCAGCTAAGAACAGGCCTCCTTGGATTAGAACAAACTTCCAAGTTCGGCTTCACTCCCACTAAAAAGTGGCCCACATTTAATTGGATCATACTATGAAGCAGTTTATGGCCCTGAGCATTATTAAACACAAAAGAGCAATCAGTGTCAATTTGTATAGCTTAACAGCCCGGTGCAATATCAATAGAGGCAGACAATTTAAAAGATAGGGGAGAGAGACTGTCAAAGAGACACCTGCCAAAACCACTGTCATCCCAGGCTAAATGCATGTAGGTGTGTGGTCAAAGCTGCACATTCTAAGGAGCAACAGCAGAGGCTTCACATTATAAAGAAATAGACTTCACTAAAATAACCTAGCTAGACCACTAAACAAATAAGTAGGCACAGAATATGCAAAACAAGCTAGTACAGATGTGGATCAGTGTAAAGACTGCCTATAATATATTAGCTAAGTTATCCAAATGTCAACAAAAAATCATGAGACATGCAAAGAAACAGGAAAATGTGACCACCATACAGAAAAACAAATCAGACAATAGAAGATGCTTGTGAAATGGCATGGATGTTATATTTAAGAGGGACTTTTAGTCATCATTATAAACATGTTCCCAGAACTAAAGGAAACCATGAATAAATAAGTAATGGATGGTATGATAACAATGTCTTATCAAATAAAGAATACCAATGAGACAAATTATAAAAAGAAAGCAAATTCTAGAATTGCAAAGTGTAATAATTGAAGTTAAAAATTCATGGGTTCAATATTATAATGAAATTGACAGGAGAAAGAATTCGGGAACTTGAAGATAGATCAATAAAGAATATGCAATCTAAACAGAGGAAAGAAAAATAATGTAAAGAAATTAACAGAGACTCAGAAATATGTGACACTATTCAGTACAGCTAGATATGTGTAATGAGAATAACAGAAGCAAGGGAGAAAAAAAAGAAGTTAAAAAATAACATTCAAAGACATAATAGCTGAAAACACATATAAGATGAAAAATATTAATCTACAAATTAAATAAACTCAGAAAACTCTAATGGGTTAGACATAAGTAGATCAACACACAGATACATCAGAGTAAAATTATCAATTTCCAGATCTAAATAGCTGCAGTAAAAGAAAATAAAAAGTGAAATGAACATAAAGAGAAATCCTAGTAAGATTTTTAGTTGATTTCTCCTGGAAAGCAATGTAGACCAGAAGGCAGAGGGATCACATTTAAAGTGCAATAAGAGAGCTGCTTTGCAGCCTCGGCCCTCAGGGGCATACAGTGAGGCTGGTTTGGAGGGTGTGCTAAGACGGCAGCCACTTTAGTAGAGATCCCAGCAATACATGCTTTCCTGGGAGAGCCTCTACTTAGCCAAGGGTAACAATGTCTTAACGCAATAACAAAGAAAATACCATGAAGGCTATGTTAACCACTTAGATGAAAATATTTCAAATTGTATATAAAACCAGAACATTATACCCCACAATTGCATTAATGTACACAGCTATGATTTAATAATAATAATAATAAAAGTATCTGTTATGGGGGCTGAGGAGAGAATCAGGCTTTCAACCTTACAGGATTAGAGGGCAGGGAAGCCAGTAAAAGGTTCCACTTAACATCTTATATAGCTGTATCAGCATTGTGATTAACATCTTGAACCCAAGAAGATCACCTGTTGCCCAGTCAATATTCAGCAAGATATATATTGCTTTGCTTTTGGTTTTTCCTTACTTTTTTTCTTTTTTTTTTATTTCAACTTTTTCCTTCTAGGTTTTTCTTTTCTTTTTTCCTCATTTTCTAGTTTAAATATAATTTTTCATTGTTGCCTGCTTTAATAAGCAGAACTTCACTTTTCTAAGTTTTTTGGCCCGTTATTTGTTTTTTCTCCCAATTTTTCTTGTAAGGTTTTTTGTTTGTTTTTGTTTGATTTACAGTATTTTTATTTTTCTTCTCTATTTGGTGGAGGTGGGGTACTGTGTCTTCCCAGGTTGGCAAAGAGCTGCAGACCTCAAAGGAACCACCCAAACCAGCACCCTCAGATGTTGGGAGTTTTTAAGGTGTGGGTCAAAGTACCCTACTGTACACCTCTATTACGCCTGTCACTCTCTTTCTGTGTCTATCTTCTTTTTGTCAATTCTCCCTTTTACTGCCCCCCTTTCCTTTATTGCTTTTATTTTTTTATTTTTGTCTTTTTTTCCTTCTTGTTCTTCAATCTTCTTATCCTTTTAGTCCTGCACTAAAAGGACTCATCAACACCTTAGGTCAGAGGTATGGTAACTTAAAAAGCAAGAGGAAGTGAAGGGAAAATTAGGGCAAGGAAACAAAGAAAACACTCCTAAAGAAGACACAGCAGAAAAATCCAACATGAAAAGCCAGACCAGAGCAACTGCTCCAAGGGACTATGGGGTAGCTACTGCAGAGGAGTCCACTTATAAAAAATGTTATTGGTATATACAAAGGCTACTGATTTGTGGACATTGATTTTATATCCTGAGACATTACTGTATTTTTTTATGACCTCCAGGCATATTGTGGTTGAGTCTTTGGGGTTCCTGTAATATAAGATCATATCATCAGCAAAGAGGGAGAGTTTGACTTCCTCTCCTCCCATTTGGATGCCTTTTATTTCCTTCTCTTGCCTGATTGTATTGGCTAGAATTTCCAGCACTATGGTGAATAGTCATGGTGATAGAGGACAACCTTATCTAGTTCCAGTTCTAAGTGGATCTTATATTTCAATAGCAGCCAACATGAGAGGCTAATTAAGGACACAACCCTCTTCACCATAGCTTCAAAGAAAATGAAATACCTAGGAATCTACCTAACAAAAGAGGGAGGGACCTCTACAAAGAAAATTATGAAACCCTAAGAAAAGGAATAGTGGAAGTTATTAACAAATGGAAAAACATATCATGCTCATGGCTGGGAAGAATCAACTTTGTTAAAAATGTCTACACTTCCCAGAGCAATCTACCAATTCAATGCTATCCCTATTAAAATACCAACATTATACTTTCAAGACATGGAAAAAAGAATTCTTCCTTTTGTATGGAACCAGAAAAAAACCCTGCATATCTAACACACTTCTTAATAATAAAGACAAAGCCAGTGGTATTTTTCTACCAGCCATTTGGGTATACTACAAGACAATAGTGATCAAAACAGTGTGGTATTGCCCCCAAATTGAAGACATTGACATTTGGAATTGAATAGAATACCATAATGTGAAAGTAACATCTTAAAGCCACCTGACATTTGATAAACCAAACAAGAACATACACTGGGGAGAAGAACACCTAGTCAATAAATGGTGTTGGGAGAACTGGATAATCACATGTGAAAGACTTAAACTGGACCCAAACCTCTCACCACTTACAAAAATTGACTCAAGGTACAGGAAACATTAAAGTCTAAGGCATAAAAGTATAAAAATCCTTGAAGAAAGTGTTGGGAAAACAAGTAGGGATATTGGACTGGGGAAAGACTTTATGAAGAAGACTTCTGTGGCAAATACAACAATAACACAAACAAATGGGACTTCATGAAATTAAACAGCATCTCTACAACTAAGGAAACAACAACCAAACCAAATAGACAACCTTCAGAATGAGAATGGATATTTGCATTTTATGAACTGGACAAAAGCTTGATAACTAGCATCTACAGACAACTCAAATTCATCAACATGAAAAGACCTAATAATCCCATATATCACTGGGCAAGAGCCATGAATAGAAATTTCTGTATAGAAGATAGACAAATGGCTAACAAACATATGAAAAAATGCTCCTTGGCTATAATTTTAGCCATTATAACAATAATGGCTAAATTTCAATAGGAACATGTTAGTTATTAATACTTATGTGGCCAGTAATACAGGAAAAATATAATTTTGTAGAGCAAAAGTGACAGAAGGAGAATTATGAAAAATCATATTACTACTGAGGCTGTAAAATTTTGTACCCAAGCGCAAGAACAGATTAACATTCTGGAATTACGTGAGAATAATGATAATGAAAACAGAATATATCAGAATAGACCACTACAGCAGTGATCAGAACATATTGTAGGCATCTTAAACACTACTTACACTGCTAAAAATAAAAATAAATGACTTGGACATTGAATTCAGAAAGCCACGACATAATCTAAAAGTATGAAGGCAAAACTACCGGTTAGAGGTGGAAGTTGAAATAAATGGGTTAGAAAACAAAACTACAGTGAAATTTTACTTAGGAGGATGTTCTCCAGATCCTTTCGGGTAAATATAAAAGAAGTAAAGTCACCATCTTTCCTTATGGGTGAATGTAAGGGGTATATGGCACACTTTCTGGGTGAAGGGTTCAACTACAACTTGCACCTTACCTAACAAATGCAAACAGTGTAACCTGATTTTACATATCCCTCTCACATTAACCAGAATTTAATAAAAAAAAAAAAAAAGACTACAGTGAAACTCATATATAAGAGGAATGGCAGGTTTACTTGGGTGGATATCAGAAACATGAAAAGTCACTGGAAAAATTAATCAAAGGCGGAGAAAGACAAATGCTCAAAATTTAAAATGACAA
>CAUYRH010141503.1:0-17263 GCA_963574655.1 Perodicticus potto
TATACAGTTTTACACCTGGCAGGAGAGTGCCGTTGCACCCTAGTAGGGGAAGGAGGTCTGGTTTTTAGAGGGTATCTCCATGGGGTAGAGTGGGATGACATCTGAACTCTGCTTGCTTGTTTGTATGGAGGTATGGAGTATACTGCAAGCTGTTCTCATGGGGGGAGGGGACTCCCATCCGCTTGGCGATGCGTTCTGTACTTTTGTTTGTATCTTTGGGGTCGCAGGTCACCCCAGCAGAGTTGATGTGCGTTCTTCGACCTCCTCTTTTGGTTCAGATCCAAACCATCATCTTTCTTGCTAAATTTCTGTCCTTTAACTCTCCTTCTGGATGGGAGCCTCTGCAGAAAGCTGGCTACAGACCGCCATCTTGGCTCCCCCCTTCAACCCCTCTTTTTAAATACACAGTGACAACTGAGACAAATGTCATAATAATTCCACAAGTATTTGATGAGTACCTATAATATGAAATTGACCTTCAAGTACAAAATCAATTGGAATCCTATCACAAGGATCTTGTAGTCTAGTTGAGTATTTCTCAAATGTTTTTGACCTGATCCACAATAACATATTTCTACATTATAAACCAATACACACAGACATATACATACTGAGGCAACTTTTTCATGAAAAATACCCGTAGTATTTATAATCCCTTCTACCTTCTATTCCTGACTATTCTATTTCCTTTTTAAAAATTCTAGTCACAACAACCCCTCCCCCCCCCCACACACACAAAATAGATTTTATTATCCAGTAATGGTCATGGTCCAAAGTTTGACAAAATTGGTATTGAAAAATATCAATCTAGACATGTGAGAAATTAACTTTAACACAAGGGAGAATGAATTAATTAATTGTTCAATAGAGGGTAATACTCTGCGAACACAGAACAAGTAAATCATTTTAACTGAGGTATCCAGGATATATGACACACAACTATGGGCATGAATGGAAATTCAACCAATAGACCTTAAGAATGGGTCCTAATTAACCTCCTACTATTTGCCTAGTCTGTGTGGAAGACAAACTGCTAAAATATTTGACATATAAAGGAATAGCAAAACTTAGACATAAACTTAGGAGTTATCTGATTTGTTGCTTAGATACTGTTGTTTCTCTTGTCCTTGTCTCCTCTGTCCCTCTAAGAGCAGTAGCCAACCACATATAATCCCCAGTGCCCAATCACTAAGTCTACTCACTGTCCAGAGTGTCCGCCTCTGCCTAAATTCAGATTCCCAAGGTATCTGAGTGTTCTCCGGTCTCCAGTTTTGCTCCAACTCCAGCACACAATTTCTTCACTTTCCTAACACTATATGGCCTTAGTAAACATTATCATCCTTTGGCTAAAATCTGTTTTAAATGCTTTGGAGATGCAAAAGGAGATGTAGTATTGTTACTTATATATGTTTCATCAGCACTCAATAGGTAAATTATTGCTTAATTCATTGATCTTGCAATATCCGTATCTTGACATATCTACTACTCTTGCCAGGTGGAAAGAATTATCATGTAGGGCAGCGCCTGTGGCTCAAGGAGTAGGACACCGGCCCCATACACCAGAGGTGGCAGGTTCAAACCCAGCCCTGGCCAAAAACTACAACAACAACAACAAATTATCATATCTATAAAGATTTTGAGAACCAGAAATGAACAGGCTCCTAAGAATTTAGCCTTCTATGTACTATAGGTGTCATATATTTTTAATAAATCCAGAAAATAATCTTTCTCTAATAGAATATTCCACATACTAAAAAGTTACCATGGGACATTTGCAGAACCATAACTAAAATCACTTTACTATCATCATGATGGCAGTAATATCTATTAATAATTCATTTAATATTTGTCAAGGTCCTACTGTATGTGAGGAATTGTGGATCCCTTGGAGAAAACCAAATAAAAAAATCCTTGATTCTTTCACTCTAAAAGGTAAATATATAGCTGATACAAATAATTTCAGTGGAAGGCGAAAAAACAAATGTTAAAAAGTACAAACTAGAAAGAGCAAGCTTTTCCAACCTGGGTAATCAAAAAACTCCAACATATAACTCCCAAAATTTTTTGGTTAACTGATTAAATATTAAATCATGCTTAGCTACAATTATTACCTTGGAAATAAGAAAATTAAATGTCTCAAGAGGGCATTTAAGCAAATATATTACTTAAGATGTGGGAAAGCATATTAGTAAAAGGCAGTAGAAACAAGAAGGAAGAAGTCCTATGCCATCATGGAGAGCCAATGAGGCTAACCACCCTACAAATTCTTCTCATCAGGGAAATCAAGAACCTGTGGTTTCATTCCTGCACACCAAACACCTTACTCCTGTTCCTTTATCACAATACTTTTATTTCCACCTAATATAATTCCTTATGCTTGTAAATCTCTTCCTATTACCACCTTACATCCAAATGTTGACCAGCAACTCAAAAAGCTCTACCTTTTTATGTTTCATTTACATTTAAAATAAGGTACTAGTCATGAGGGCTTATTTTATCTATGATGATACTAATACTGCTGAATCAACCAAAAACAGATCTATAAGTCTGACTGTGAAACTAGATTCCATATAGAACCAGTATTATCAAACTCTATAGTGCTTGCAGACCCAAATTATCCCTTCAAAAGTCCTCGGAGCACCTTCATTTGCATTTTCATCCTCCTGAAATAAAGGTTGCTTTTTTTGTTTTTTTTATTAGAGAGTCTCACTTTGTCACCCTTGATAGAGTGCCATGGCTTCACAGTTCACAGCAACCTCCAGCTCCTGGGCTTAGGTGATTCTCTGTCTCAGCCTCCTGAGTAACTGGGACCACAGGCGCCCACCACAACACCAGGCTATTTTTTTGCTGCAGTTCAACCGGGGCCAGGTTTGAACCCACCACCCTCAGTACATGGGGCCAGCACCCTACTTACTGAGCCACAGTCGCCACCCAATAAAGGCTGTGTTTTAAAATAAAAGATAACTCAAGATTTTCAAATATCTCTTAATGATGGTACTTTTATTTTTTGATTAGTAACTAAATCATTGTTAACACATTTTCTATAATTTCTATTTTTTTTTTTTTTTAGCACAATGATAGATTAAACCTTTGTAGGTTAGCCTGGAAATTCAGACATGAGTGAAACCAGTCTATAAGGGAAAAATTTCTGAGTTTTTAAAAATTAGACTAAAACTAATTTATAGATTCTATTTGGAAATGTGGAATTACCTATAAAGAAATAATGGCCTTATTACCTAGAAGTCAAAAAAAAAAAAAAAGTATAGAATATCTTTTGAAATATCAAATTCAATTAGGAAGGTTGGTGGTTGTTTTGTGGTGGTAGGAAAATAGAGGGGACATAACTAAAATGCACATCAGATTGTGATAACTTCTATAAATAATGTACACAAGACCATGGTGAGAGAAATTAATTTGGGCCAGCAGTATGAGAACATGTTATATAGAAAATTACTTTTGGACAGTATACTACTGGGAAATTCAGACCAACTAGGCTACTGAGGACAACTTTAAAAAAAAAAAAAACTTAAAAAAAAAGCTATTGTAAAAGGACAGAATTAGCAAGCCAGAACAGGGAAAAGAATGGCAGTCCAGAGAGGAGAGTGCTTGCCAATTTTTGAGGAAACAACTATAGACTGAGTGGGATGTTTCTGATTGGCTCCAGATATTAAAGTTACCAGATACAGACATTATATAATTACCAAATAGATTTAAAAAAATGTTTGGTATAGAATTAAGAGATTATAAAAAAGAACAAAAGGAAATTCAGGACCTAAAAAATGCAATTACAAAAAAATAAAAATTCAAGAGATGGGCAAAACAGCAGATTAAACTCAGCTGAACTGGAAGAAAAGTCAGAAAAATGGACAAACAAAAAATACATCCAGATTAAATCAAGGAGAAAATTAAAGATATTGAAAAGAATATAAGAGACATATGGAATTAATAAAATTGACAAACTCTTCACTAAATCAAGGAAAAAGAGCACTCAAATTAATAGTCAGAAATTAAAGAAGGCATATTACAACAGATTTCACAGAAATAAATAGAAATCATAAAACACTACTATGAACAATTGCCAATAAACTGGATAACCTAGAGAAAATGAAATAATTCTTTAAAATATACAGCCTACCAAGATGAAATTATGAATAAGTAAAAAAATCTAAACAGATCTGTTTACAAATCCAAACAGATTTATAAGTAGTAGTATAATTAAATCAGGAATCAAAAACCTCCAAAAAACCCTCCCAATGAAGAAAAGCCCAGGAACAGAGGCTTCTTTGGTGAACTCTACAAAACGTTTAAAGAAGAACTAATGTCAATTCCTCTCAAATTCTCTCCAAAAACTGAAAAAGAGTAAATACTTCCAACTCATCTTATGAAGTTAGCATTATCCTGATACTAAAGTCAAACAAAGACACCACGAAAAAGAAAGCCATATACCAGTATCTCTGATGAATACAGATGCAAAAATCCTCAACAAAATACTATCAAACCAAGTTCAACAGCACATCAAAAAGTTTGCAAACCATGACAAAGTCAGATTTACCCCTGGGATGCAAAGATGGTTCAAGATATAAACAATTAATGTGATAAAAGTCACACAATTATCTTAATAGATGCAGAAAAAGCATTTGGACAAAAATTCAACACCTTTTCAAGACAAAAAGTCTCAACAAACTAGTAATAAAAGGAAATAATCTCAATATAATGAAGTCAATATATGAAAAACCCACATATAACATTACACTCACGAAGTGAAAGCTTTTCCTCTATGATCTGGAACAAGAATGCCCACTCCCACCACTTCCATTTAACATAAAATACTTGAAGTCCTAGCCAGAACAATTAAACAAGAAAAAGAAATTAAAGTCATCCAAATTGGAAATGAAGAGAAAAAATTTCCTTGTTGGCAAATAACATGATCTCATATATAGAAAACTCTAAAGACTTCATTAAAAAAATTTTTAAACTAACACACGTATTCAATAACCTTGAAGCATACAGAATCAACATGTGAAAATTGGTGCACTTTGAGATACTAATAATAAACTACCTGAAAAGTAAATTAAGAAAATAATACCATTTGCAATAGCACCAGAAAGAATAAAATCTCCAGCAACAGGAATAAACTTTTGTAAGGAGGTGAAAGACTTGTGTACTGAAAACTACAGAAGAATGATGAAAGAAATTAAAACACAAACAAATGCAAAGACATCCCATGTTCATGTATTGGAAGATTATTGTTAAAATGTCCATACTTCTTAAAGAAATATGCAGATTAAATATAATCTCTATCGAAATCTCAATAGCATTTTTTATAGAAAGAGAAAAAAAACACCCTAAATTTCATATAGAACCATAAAAGATCACAAATAGATAAATCAGTCTTAAAAAGAAGAACAAAGCTGGTTATCATACTTCCTGATTTGAAAATCTATTACAAATCTAAAGTGATCAAAACAATGTGGTACTGGCATAAAGATAGACATATAGACCAATGGAACAGAATAAAGAGCCCAGAAATAAATCTACGCATATTCAGCAAACTGATCTTCAACAAGAGTGCCAAGAATACACAATAAAGAAAGGACAGTGCCTTTAACAAATGGTACTGGGAAAACTGTATGTAAAAGAATAAAATTGAACCTTTACCTAATACCACACACAAAAATCAACTCAAAATAGAGTAAATACTTACGGCCTGAAGCTGTAAAACTCCTAAAAGAAAATGGAAGAAAAGCATCTTGATAATGGCTTTGGCAATGATTTCTTGGATATGGCAACAAAAGCTAAGATAGGCATACAGGATTACAATAAATTAAAAATCTTCTGTATGGCTAAGGAAACAGTCAACAAAAAGGCAATCTACAGAACAGGAAAAAAATATTTGAAAACTGTATGCTTGATAAAAGCTTAATATCCAAATTATATAAGAAATCCTTAACAGCAAAAAATAATAATAATAATCAAATTTTAAAATGGGCAAAAGAACTAAATAGACATTTCTCAAATAAGACATACAAATTGTCTTCAGTGTATAAAAATGTGCTCAACAGCACTAATTATCAGGGAAATGCAAAACAAAGCCTCACATCTATTGGAATGGCTACCATAAAAAAAAAAAAAAAAGATAACAAGTATTGCCAAGGAACTTGAAGAGAAGAGGGAACCCCTATACATTAGTAGCAACATAAATCAGTGCAGTCACTATGGAAAATAGTAAGAGATTCCTCAAAAAATTAAAACAGGCTGGATGTGGTAGCTCACACCTCTAATCCCAGAGTGGTGGCATTGTGGCAGCACCTGTAGTCCCAGCTGCTTGAGAGGATGAAGCAAGAGGACAGCTTGAGCCCAAGAGTTTGAGGATGCTGTGAGCTATAATGCCACAGCACTCTACCAAAGGTAATAAAATGAGACTCTGTCTCACAAATTAAAACAGAACTACCACTTCTTTGAGGCATATACCTAAAGAAATTTAAATCAGTATGTCAAAGAAATATGTCCACTTCCACAGTCCCTAGAGCCCACAATAGCCAAGATATGAAGTCAACTTAAGCGTTCATCAATGGAAAAATGAATAATGAAGATGTGGTATATCCAGGGGGCACCAAAAAGTATACACATTTTAAGAAAGAAAAATACTGTTAAACTTGTAATACTTAAGTTATGTTTGACTTCTGCAATTATAGGGAACTCAATGTGATTTCTATTCATCTTTTGTTATTGGCATATATTATTATAATTTTAATACAGGTTTTTATTAAAATGTGGTATATTTTTTGGCATCCTCTGTATACACAATGGAATACCATTCAGCCATGAAAAAGAAATCCTGTCGTTTCTGAAAACATGGTTGAACCTGGAGAACATTATGTTAAGTGATATAAGCTTGGTATAGAAAAACAAATACTGCATGACCTCAGTCACATATGGAATCTAAAATGGTGAAACTCATAGAAGCAGTAAGTAGAATGTTACTTCACAGGCTGGGAAGAGGGGGAAATAGGGAGGAGTGAGGCAAAGGATTCAAAGTTTCAGTTATACAAGATAACTGAAGAAATAAAGATCTGCTGAGCATAGTTCCTATAGTAAACAATACTTTACTACATATAGCCAGGTCTTCAACATGATTTCATTAAACATCATTTTATTAAAATGTTGATGAGAAAAAAATCAATTTCTAAACAACTGTCTATACTGATTGTGCACATTCTACTCATGTCTTCATGGGTTTTCTCCAGATACTCCTGTTTCCTCCCACATCCCAAAGATGTGCATGTTAGGTTCATTGGCATATCTAAATGGTCCCAGAATTAATGAATATGGGTACGGGCTTGAGGGCACCACATGATAGGACAATGTCATGTACATGACTGGTTCCTGCCTTGTACCCTGAACTTCCAGGATACATTCCCATCATCCATGTCTCTAAACTGGAAAATGAATGCATAAGTAAATACACATTACTGTGAAATAAAACTTATAAAGTATATGACAATCATATAAATACATGATAGTAGATGATGAGGTATGAAAGCACTCAGTGATCCCACCATAACTGTTATTATTTCTTTCTGAATTGTGTTGTGGTAGGAAGAATTCCATACTGTTTTTGCTTTGCAAACATGTATTCCTTGACTTAACCTACCACCACTGAGACTGCTATCACTCACTAATTTACCACAACTTGGGTAATAACTATCTTACTTCATTTTATTACTTTTTCTTAAATGTATGTATAGCTCCCCATTATTTCAATGCTTAAGAGTAGAAGGTTTAGGGTCTTTTATAAAAGTTTGATGATATTTTTTGTGACCAGAAATATGCCACAGGAACTTAACTCTATTTTAAATCAATTGCCCTATGGCAAAAATTAATTTCATTATATAATATTTTCCCAGGAAGAAAGGAGGGATGGGATGGAGGAGATAAGTGGTTGGTGAGCAGGCTATTCCCACAGCAAATACTGTGCTTTTTTTGAGTGTTATATTACAGAAAGCAATACATAGTAATGGGATGGTAGTTCTTGGTTGGACCACAGCAAGATAGCTAGAAATGTCAATATACCTAAGAAGGAGTTTCCATATGAGGCATAGAGAAAAAGAACTAAGAAAGTCACAGGAGCAGCCACAATGGAAATAACCATGTAAGTATTTTCCAAAAAAACAAGCCCATTTACCAAGAGACTTGAACTGCCACATTTCCCCTGGCAAGGTAATTCATATGGTGCTTAGTTGCTGAGGTTACTCCTTAGGCAGGACAGCCCTGAAGAATATGAATAGAACCTTTGCTTTTATGGGATCACAAAGAAAGCTAGCATAAGATTTTTTTCTTTGCTAAGTCAAAGAATACATTGAGGAGCAGTAAAGAGCCATGGGACAAGAATCAGAACTCAAGATTCATAGGAAATAGTTGGTCTTAAGAAATTTATGGGCACCTGTGGTGAACAGAATAATGTCTCCCCAAGAAAATTACATCCTAATCCCCAGAAACTGGGGATATGCTATCTTACATGGGAAAAGGACAATGGTAAATTGTTGATGTGATTAAGAATCATGAGATTAACCTAGATTAAGAATCATGAAATGAGATTGTTAACCTAGATTATCTGGGTGGGCCGTAGGTAATGACACAGGTTCTTGTAAGAAGGAGATAAGAAAAGCAAAGGCAATAGTTGATGTGAAGACAGGAGTGTCAGAGTGACAGCCATGTGAGAAAGACTTGTTGAGGATGGACATAGGGGCCACAAACCAAGGAATACAGGTGGCTTCTATAGAGGGTAGAAAAGATAAAGAAATGGATTTCCTGTAGAGCTTCCAGAAGAAACACATACCTGCTGACATATTCACCTTAAGCAAGTGAAACTGATTTCTGCCTCTAGAACTGTAAGATAATAAATTCATATTGTTTTAACTTACTACATTTGAGGTAATTAGTAACAACAATAATAGAAAATCAATATATTCCTTAAGAAAATAAGCAGAGCTAGATGTTTCTATGTAAACATGCTGGTTTCCCTGGCCCTCGACAAAATGATGATAGACTGAAAAAGTGTGTGACATCTTGTGTGCTCCATAGGATGCAAGAGGGCCTGTACCTCTGTGGAGATGAGAATGCAAGGACCATCCCAGCCCCTTCAAGTGGAATTTGAGAATATCAGTGCAAAGTAAAGAATAAAAACCTAATAGTCTGAAGCAAAAATTACCTCACAGTTTTTATTTTTAAACTTAGATATTAGGGAAGGGAGTAGTAAGTATTAAGGTCAGACACTGGGAGACAGCAGAAGAAAAAGCATTTGAAGGTCTCATGGTAGGGAATCAAGACGTAAAAGCACTTTAAAGTAAAAGCAAATTTACTGGTAAGGGAAGAAGAGAGGGTCTTGGTAGGAAAAATAATTGGAATTTTATTTTTTGTAGTAGTAGAGAAAAATGTGTATTTATTATACATGTTGAAAAAAATGGGGAAAAAACCACCAAGAACAACAAGAAAAACTTAACTATTTGGAAATTTAGAAATACTTCCCAAAATGCTTTAATAAAAAGAAAAAAAACCTGAAATTACAAACTCTCCAGAAAAAAATGAAGAAGAAAATGTTTCACAGTAAACTTAATGGGACACAGTGAAAGCAGAACTCAGAAGAAATCTTCTAACTTCAAAAGCATTTCTTATAAGGGAGGAAAGATGAAAAGGAAATTAACCTAGTGTTCCCTTTAGCAACTAGGAAAAGAACAATTAAATACACAGAAAGCAGGAAGAAAAAATGATTAAAGGCAAAGCTTCAATTAATGAAACCTACACATTTCAAACAGTAAAATGAACAAATCTAAAAACTGATTCTTTGACATGATTAATAAAATAAATAAACCTCCCTTGACTCTGATTAAAGAAAAATATATAAATGATTAGAAGTATGAAAAAAATTATAAGCACCGATAAGAAAGACATTAAGACAATTATAAGACAACAGTAATTTGCAATTTGGGGTCCTAGTTATAACTGCTACATAACAAACTACCTCAAAACTTAGTAGTTTAAAACAATTATTTTATTATGTGCACAGATTTTATAGATTAAAAATTCAGGAAGGGCTCAGCTCGGCCAGGGTTTTTCAGGTACTATATTGAGGTGACAGGTAGTCTACAGTTAAGTGAAGATTCAAATCTGACGACAAATGCTAACTGATGGCTGGGAGCTCAGCTTGAGCTACCAAGGGAGATGCTTATGCATGGCCTTCCCATCATGGATGACCCAAAGTAATAAAACTTTCTACATGGCAACAGAGGTCCCTGGAGCTGCATAGCCTCTTCTGAACTAGCCATGAAAATTAAATAGCCTCACTTCTGCTATATTTTATTGGTTGAAGCAGTGCTAAGCCTGTCTAGATCCAGGAGAGTGGACATAAACCCACATCTTGATAAAGTGTCAAAATTTTTGGAAAGATGCTTTAAAACCACTACAGCAGCAAATGTAAAGGCTAGAGAAAATAGAAAGGCAACCCGAGAAGAACTAAAAAACTTGAATAAATCAAATGCCATAGAAGAGAGGAAAAGTGATTAAAGGTCAGCCTTTAAAGGTGCAGAATAAATGCATCTGGTAGTTATACAGCTGAATTCAATGACACTTTTAAAGACATGTAATAGTATATAAATCAGCAGCTCTTAAATTTTAGTGCACATCAGAACAACTTCACCAGTTAGTAAACATATTGAGGGGTGTCCAAGCCATGGCCCACAGGCCAAATGCAACATAGGATGTATATGAATGTGGCCCAACCCAAAACCATAAACTTACTTAAAATACTATGAGATTTTTTGTGATTTTTGGTGGAACTTGACTGCATGGTTCTCAAGTGTGAACTCTATAGACAATAACATCATGTTGCAATGTCACATGAAATAAACACACATATGCTCTTGCTATTTGTATGCATGTGTGGCTTCAGTTTCACAGTGGCATGCAGCTTCCAGCGTGTTATCTTCCAACTGCAGACAGTCAAATTGACACCATCAGACATTACATGTGTTCAAGACAGCAATTATCAATAATATTTCAACCTACCATTGCAACATTAGTTGTTTAATGTTATAATTAAATAGTAAGCATTCTTATTTGAATGCTTACCTGACTTCCACATATCGCCTGCCGCACTTTACAATCAGCCCTCCGCCTTGCCTTGCATCAGCAGCCAAGATATGGATGGTCCCAAAACTTGCTTTCTATTTTTCTCTCAATTAATCTTCATAATAAAAGCAAATACAGTCCCTTATCTATCATTATTTTTTAATCCTATCATGGCTTTTACAGTGTCTCAAAAGAAAACAAAACCCCAGAAAAGAAAAATTACAGATGAAGGAACATTTTTCAATGAAAAGTGGACAAATGACTACTTTTTGTCAAGCCAAACAGCAAGGCACTCTGCTTAATTTGTAGAGAATTTATGCAAGTTTTCAAAAACTATAATTTGAAAAAGCATTATATGCAAAGAAATGCTGTCAAATTTGACACGTATGAAAAATCATGTCATAAGGATAATATAGCAGAACTGAAAAAAAGTCTATTTTCTCAATAAAGTTTTTTTACATTATAACTCAGATGAATTCCATTGTAAAAGTTAGTTACATGGTAGCATACTGAATAGCAAAAAACATCAAAATCATATATTGATGGTGAGTTAATTAAGCAATATATGGAAAGCATTGCAGATAAAATTTTCCCTGAAAAAAAGCACAGATATTTCTTTCTTTTTTTTTTTTTTTTTTTTTTTTTAAACAGAGTCAAACTTTGTCACCCTTGGTAGAGTGCCGTAGCGTCACAGCTCACAGCAACCTCAAACTCCTGGGCTTCAGCGATTCTGTTGCCTCAGCCTCCCAAATAGATGGGACTACAGGCACCCATCACAATACTTGGCTATTTTTTTCTGTTGCAGTTGCCACTGTTGCTTAGCTGGCCCAGGCCATGTTCAAAGCCTCCAGCCTCAGTGTATGTGGCTGGCACCACAACTGCTGTGTTACAGACACTGAGCAAAGGGGCAGATATTTCTAAAGATAGTTTGTCTCACTAGGTGAAGTGAGGAAACTGGATAATTTATCAAAAAATGTTTGGAGAGTAAAGCCGCTAATTTTTATGTTTTAGAGATGGATAATAGCATTGATGCTACAAATAAAGCTCAACTTGCAATTTTTATCAGAGTTACTGATGACAAATGTCACTGAAGAAATGGCTCCTTTAGTGTCATTAAAAGACACAACACACTCAAGAGATTTATATGAAGCAGTAAAAAAAATAGCTTAAAGCAGTTTTCTTTGTCCACTGTCAATATATCTCATATAATTACTCATGGTAGATAACATAGAGACTTGTAAAATTAATAGATGATAAAATTGCCACCCAAAATTCACATTTGATGAAATATCATTGCATAGTGCATCAAGAAAATTTATGTGCATAAGCTTTAAAGTGGATAACACTGGGTGGTGCCTGTGGCTCAAGGAGTAGGGTGCCAGCCCCAAATACCAGAGGTGGCAGGTTCAAACCCGGCCCCAGCCAAAAACTGAAAAAAAAACCTAAAATAGATAACATCGTGCAAATCGTCATCAAGACTGAATTTCATAAGAGCCAAAGGACTGAATGATCACCAATTCCAGGAATTCCTTGAAAGTATTGATGCCATCTATGGCGACATCATTTACTTTCCAAAAGATGGCTTGAGCTGGAGGAAATCAAGTTGCTCATGTCTGTTAGAGTCCCTCTTATAAATTGAGGCACATTCTGGTTGGATGCATAAATATTAATAATTGAAATCTCATCAGATTGAGTATGAAGTGACCATCCTTATCTTTCCTTACTTTTGTTGGTTTAAAGCCTATTGTATCTAGAAATAAAATTGCAACACCTGCTTTTTTCTGATTTTCCATTTGCCTAAAATATAGATGACCATCCCTTCACCCTGAGTCTGTATTTATCTTTTAGGGTAGGATGAGATTCTAGTATGCAGCAGATATCTGGCCTGAGTTTTTGTATCCAGTCAGCCAACCTATGCCTCTTTAGAGGACAATTTAAACCATTCACATTAATTGAGAATATTAATGAGCCTGGTAGAATTTGGGGTATCAAGTTTTTAAAAAATCCAGTGGACATTTTTAATCCTTTTACCACTGTGGAAGTTGGAATTTGATCAAAAGTTTCTGAGTGAGTCTACTTTTGTGGTGGAGGATTGCACTGGTCACTATAGAGGATAGGTCTGAGAATATCCTGGAGAGCTGGTTTAGTTATGGAAAATTTCTTCAACATGTGAGTGTCATTAAAGTATTTAATTTCTCCATTATTAAGTGAAACTCAGTTTTCTGGATACAAAAAACTTTCTGGGTTGAAAGCTATTTTGCTGTAGAAGATTAAAAGTCGATGACCACCCTCTTCTAGCTTGAAAGGTTTCAGCAGAGAGATCTGCAGTCATTCTAATATTCTTCCCCTTGTAGGTTATGGTTTTATTATGTCTGGCTGCTTTCAGAATTTTCTCCTTCATGTTAACTTTAGTGATGTTAATTGTGATGTATCTGGGGGTTGTCTCATTTAGGTTGAGTCACGCTGGGATTCTGAAACTGTCTGCTATCTGAATTTCAGAATCTCTTGGCATGTCTGGAAAATTCTCCTTCATAATCTCATGAAAACAGATCTCTGTGCTTTGTGAAGTAACTTAGTCACCTTCAGGAATTCCTATAAGGCAAATATTAGTTTTCTTCGAATTATCCCAAAGCTCTCTGAGAGAATGATCTGCTTTTGCTCTCAATTTATCTTCCTCTTTGAGCACTTGGGAGCGTTCAAAAGCTTTGTCTTCAATGTCAGAAATCCTTTCTTTTGCTTGCTCCCTTCTGCTACTGAGGGATTCTACTGTATTTCTCAGATCTTTTCCATTTGCCTAAAATATAGATGACCAAAATATAGAGGGCTACAATTTATTATCTCAGTGTGTCAAAATTTTTGGTGATTTTGTCTTTGAATTCACTGAATTCTTGAGACAACTTTTGAATTGCTCCTTGAATTTCTAATTCCAACTTTACCTCCATTCTATTAATCTTACTTGCAATCCAAACTCTGAATTCGATTTCTGACATCTCAGCCATCTGTTTATGAATGGGATCTTCAGTTGTGTCTGCCATATCGTTCCTTGGGGGAGCTGATCTACTCTGGTTATTCGTGTTACTGGAGTTTTTCTGCTGATTCTGCCCCATGAATATTTTACACCATTTGGCTAAATGAGCAGATAAGGTGAAGTTGGGTTGGGGGGCTCCTGCAATAGTGATTAACCAACCCTTTACCCAAGAGCTGTGACTGGTGTCAGTATCTTTTCCCCTAGAGCTTTGCAAAGGACCTGTACAATGCTACGGCCTGAAACACTGGGGACTTACTTGATGTGGTGGGGCTAAGTGGCTCTGTCTTGTTTTCAGCTGGTCTCTGTCCTACCCTAGGGAATTAGTTACGCTGGGTTGAAGTCTCAGCTGTGGAGAAATACCAGCAATTAAGTCACCATGCCCCCTCCCCCACTTCCCATGTGCAACAACTGGAAAAGGAAAATCAAACCTTACCACAACCACACACCCAGGGTACCACTTTGGATAGTCCTTGGGTGATTGGTCCAGTCTGAGAGATCCAAATCAATTGTCCCAGACAGCACCCGGTCTCAAGTGAGGGTGTCCAACAGGTCTCTGGCAACTAAATAGCAGGGGTCTGCTGGCAGCTCCAGTATGACTCATTCTAGTGCTCCATGGAGTCAGAAGGACGCACCCAGTAAATGAATTAGTCTGGGAAGGTTATGCCTCCTTCCCCACCTTGTACCTCTGTCACACCCGGTCATTGGTAACCCCGCAGGGCTATGACTCAGTTCCCTCCAATGAGCAGATGCTCCAGGGGTTTGAGTCCGCCTGAGTCACTGAGAGATCTTATGTCTCCTCAGCCAGGTCTCTGCACTCTGCCACCATCCGGCAGGGGGAGCTGAGGCCTGACAACCTCAGGTGGTTAATGGAAGCTGTGGTTTATTCAGTTCCAGCCCCGCCCGATTGATGTTGCTGACACTTACATGTACACAGAATTTGTGATTCTGTCCTGGCTATATTCTCCTGCAGACCAGACGCTGTTTGAGTTCACAGAAATTGCGACTCAGCATCAGTCTGTGCCACTGCCCAAAGCTGGTGTTTCTGTTTCCCCTGCAGTCTGTGTTGGGGCCAGTGCTGTTAGAGCTCACACTCGGCTTGGAGTTCCAGCCTTGGCCTGCCTGCCTTTGTCTCAGCTATGAGCCCCTGAGGGCCATGTGTTTCTTAGGCTCACTAAAGCAGTCCTCTGGCTCAGCCCCGCCCTGGGAGTATGCTGTCTCTGCACATGTGTCTTCAATTCTCTGACCTGCAGCACTCCACCTAGGCTGGTACCATCTCAGGCATACCCTTTGCTCATGGGGTCTGCGTTACCATCCCAGATCTATTCGTCCACTGTCTGCCACTGGAGAAGACGCCCAGCTTTCTCTGGTTGCCCAGAAACAGGGAGTGTCCTTCCAAATATCCCCAGGGGTGTGAGCCCTATTGTTCCCACTGCTGCTGTTGCTGATCTGTGCCAGGGGGCACCACCTCTCCCTTTACCATACGGTTCCTTCAGTCCACTGTTTTCTCCTTACCCCTATGCTGCAGAATCAGCACAGACCTGCCCAGCCCATGCCCTGTCCACACTTCTCAAGAAAATGCCCAAGAATCTGGCTTCCAGACCTCAGGGTGAGAGTGGAGGGGAGTGCTAGGAGTTCAGAATTGCAGGTAGAGAATATATACAGTCTTATACAGTGTTTTGCCTGTCAGGAGAGTGCCATGGCACCCTAGTAGGGGAAGGAGGTCCAGTTTTTAGAGGGTCCCTCCCATGGGATAAAATGGGAGATCGTTTGAACTCTGCTCCCTTGTTTGTATAAAGTATACTGTGGGCTGTTCTCATGGGGGAGGGGACTCCCGTCCACTTGGCAATGGATTTTGTACCTTTTGTTTGTATCCTTGGGGTCGAAGTTCACCTCAGCAGGGCTGATGTGCATTCTTCAACCTTCTCTCTTGGCTCAGCTCCAAACCATCAGCTTACTTGCTAAACTTCTGTCCTTTAAGTCTCCTTCTGGATGGGAGCCTCTGTGGAAAACTGGCTCCAGTCAGCCATCTTGCCTCCACCCCCCTGTTACTGAACTTTTAAGGTCCTATCTTCCCAGAGACAAATATCTCTCATTTCACAATCATGCCTTATTCATGTCATCACTTTTGGGCAATACCTACATTTGTGAGCAACTATTTTGAAGAATGAACCACATTAAGAGTAAAATTAAAACCAAAATACTTGATGAACACCTTGAAAACTCACTGAGAATTGGAACTACTTCCATCAAACCAGATATTGATGCATTAGTTTCTCTAATACAACGTCAAGTGCCTCACTAGTTTTATGTTGTCCACTTTTACTTTTATAGTAAAATATTTTTTTAAAAAAGACGTTTTATTACTTAGATATGCACATTTTTTATATTAGTGATCACAAACTTGGAACCTGCTCAAGGATTTTAAAAGACTCTGAACAAGCTGCTGCATAATTAGCATTATTATATAGGGACTTTTTTGCTTATCTGTAATGGTGGAGATCATAAAAATTATGCATTTACTTTTTTTTCCAGCTCATCAGCTTTCATTAGTATTTGTTTATTTAATGTGTGGCCCAAGACAATTCCTCTTCCAATTTGTCCCAAAAGGTTGGACACCCTAATATAGATTCTTGGGCCCCATCCTTAGATTCTGATTCAGTAAGTTTAGAGTATGGAATGAGGATCTATACTTCCAAGAAGCATACAGGTGGGTGGCACCTGTGGCTCACTGGGTAGGGTGCCAGCCTCATATACTGAGGGTGGCGGGTTCAAACCTAGCCCCAGCCAAACTGCAACAAAAAATAGCTGGGCATTGTGGCAGGTGCCGGTGGTTCCAGCTACTCGGGGAGAATGAGGCAAGAGAATCACCTAAGCCCAGGAGTTAGAGGTTGCTGTGAGCTGTGTGACGCCTTGGCACTCTACCAAGGGTGATAAAGTGAGACTTCTGTCTCTACCAAAAAAAAAAAAAAAAAAAAAAGAAGCATCAAGGTGATGCTGATACCACTTATCCACAGAATACAGAATACACTTTGAGTAGCAGGTGCTAGCAAACTGGTTAGCATTCAAATTTGGCTATCACCTGCTTTTATAAATAAAGTTTTATTGGAA
>CAUYRH010141505.1:0-15684 GCA_963574655.1 Perodicticus potto
TTGTGGCGGGTGCCTGTGGTTCCAGCTACTTGGGAGGCGGAGGCAAGAGACTCGCTTGAGTCCAGGAATTGGAGGTTGCTGTGAGCTGTGATGCCACAGCACTCTATCCAGGGTGACAGCTTGAGGCTCTGTCTCAAAAAACAAACAAACAAACAAACAAAAAATCATTGTACTAAAACAAGAAATAAGTAGAATGTGAGACGTAATTAATTAATAACTCATGGAAACAAACACTTCTTTAGTAACTACAAAGACCACAGGTCCCAGCCAGAATGCTAGAAGCCTTGTGCAGCAGTTCCAACCAAGCCCTCACTGTTATACTACATGTACATAAAACAAGAGGGTTGGACCAATCATCTACAAGGTCCCTGCCAACAACAAATCACAGAACTCTAAAAAATAGAAGTCTCTGTGGCTTAGTGAGTGGGGCGCTGGCCCCATATACCGAGGGAGGCTGGCAGGTTCAAACTCAGCCCCGGCTAAACTGCAGCAAAAAATAGCCGGGTGTTGTGGCGGGCACCTGTAGTCCCAGCTACTCAGGAGGCTGAGACAAGAGAATCGCCTATGCCCAAGAGTTGGAGGTTGCTGTGAGCTGTGACATCACATCACTCTACCGAGGGCAACAAAGTGAGACTCTGTCTCTACAAAAAATAAATAAATAAAAAATTAGAAGTCTCTATAATCCTACATTACTTTTCACACACTATAATAGAGTTCTATTTTAAAAACTACAACAGGGCCAGGTGTGGTGGTTTGTACTTATAATTCTAGCACTTTTGAAGGCTAAGGCAGGAGTTTAAGACCAGCCTGAATAAGACCAAGACCCTGCCTCTACAAAAAATAGAAAAATTGGCCAGACATGATGGTGCACACCCGTGGTCCTGGTGCTTGGGATGCTCAGGCAGGAGATCACCCAAGCTCAGGAGTCTGAGGTCACAGTGAGCGATGATGACACCACTGAACTCTAGCCAGGGAGACAAAATAAGCCTATCTCTGAAAAAAACCAACCAACCAAACAAACAAAAACCCTAGAAGGACTGCTGATCCTACAAACAGGAATACTGGCTTTCCATCTATCTTATACCAAAACATATTAGAGATTAGAAGTAAAATTACATGATCTGCTCCATGAGCAAACCCAGAACCAATGACATATTCTAGTGTTAGTTTTAACTCAAGCCATCCTCACACAGGCAAGGAAACAGTAATGAAATATAATTGAGTGAAAGTGACACTATCATAAGAATACTTTTCACTCCATTCCAATAAAAGCCAACCGTTATCGAGCTTTAACAAATATCAGCTTTTTTAAAAAGCTAATAACACAGCAAACAAGCGATCCTGGCACAGCTCAGTAAGTGCACTGTGCAGAGCAGCCGGCAAACGCTGATCCAGAATGTTCTAATCTACTCAAACAATACCTTAGCAATGGTATCCTGCAATCGATTGGCATCATTTCGGGTGTGAGCCAGATCTTCCTGCAGGCTACTAGCCAAAGTCTCTGCTTTTTCTTTGTCCAGCCTGACACTCTCCAGGAGATCCTGAATATCGGATTTGTCTCCAGAGTTGTGGATAGAATACAACTCTGCCACTTTCTGCTTTTCATTCTCCAGCTGGGCCTTCAGGCGGTTCATCTCTATCTGGTCACTGGCCACCGTGGCTTTGTACTCTTCCAATGTGGCTGCTAAGGCTGCTTTCCCCTTCTGCTCAGACTCGATAATCCTCTCCATATGATGACTGCGTTCTTTGAGCGCCCCTATCATTTCTTGAGCTTCCTTGTTATCTTGTTCTGCCATTTTCAAAGTATTGCTTAAATGTTGCTGGACGCCAAGAAGCTGCTCTCGTTCAAAACGGGCATTCTCAGCTAGGTCCATGTAACGTTGTTCTAATTCCATATAGCGTCCACTTTTTACATCTTCATCTATGACGTAAGAAATGTGATGCTCATCTAGAAGGGAGCGGAAGTACTCAATCTGTCGGCTGAAGTGCTCCAACTTATCGCTCTGCTGACATAAAGACTCCATGAGGATAACCTTCTCCTCCCCAAGTCTCTCATTCTCACTGTTCAGCTCCTGGGTGATCTGCTGTAGATCAGCTAGCTCTTGCAGAGTTGCCTGAAGCTCCTCACTCGTACTGTGCTGGTTCTCTTCCATTTGGTGTATCCGTTCTGTCAAGCAAGCAACAGACACCTCACTTGCGTTCCCACTGCTTCCCTTCCGGGAGCGCTCTATGCTGGGGATGCCTTCCGACTCTGAAGAGGATGGTGCGTCCAGCGCATCATCACTGGATGTGAGGGGCTGGTAAACCTCACTGCACTCACTGTCCAGATTGTCCATAGAGTTACTGTGCTGATGGTCCATCAGCGTGTTCTCATCCTGACTCAAGAGATCCTCCACCGAGCCCGGGGCAGAGCCTTCCACTGAAGAAGTCAGAGTTCCTCCTCCATCACTCTGGTTACCGGGGGTGATTTCTGGGCTCAGGGACTGATAGCCAAACAGTTTTTCAGAATTGTCTAACCTCTGCTCTAGGGAAAAGCCCAATGCATTCAACCTGTCCTTTAACATTCTGTTTTCATTTTTCAACTGGTTGAGTTCTTCTCGGATGGCAGTATTCTGTTCCTGCAACTGCAATAAAGTGGACTCCACGTCAGTTGGCTGGTGAGCAGTGATGGTTTCCTTCTCAGATCTCTCATCGCCCTCAGCGTGTTCCTCATTAATGCCCAGCTGCGCACGCATGTCTCGGAGTTCATTTCTCAAATGTAAGATTTCCACGTCTTTGGTTTTTGCCAATGTGAGAAGATCCTTCACCTTGGCTTCCAAAGCGGCTTTATCACTGATCTGATTGTCCGATTTAGACTTGCTCATCCGAACGTCACACTCTGTAGCAGTGCGACTGCGGGAACGTTTAGCCAATGCCCCATCATTAGCTCCCTGACCTGCAGAAGGCAGTTTTTTGCTCTGGTTTAGTCGGGTACGTTCACGTAATCGTTCTCTAGTAGAACTGGAGTCTTTATTACCTGCAGAAGTGTTCCGCTTGGTGGAAGAACTTGTGCCTACATGTTTGAAACAAAGAACGTAAGGCAGAAATATCAGCAATAAAAAGGCGAATATAGTTCATGACCAGACTGAAAGACAGACTCTAGGATCTACATGCTTATTTAGACCTATAATAATCTTGCCTTAGAGTCTGTTACTTTAAAATTCAGTTTCCTCAAAACCAGGTAATTCATTGTCAAAGAAAAAGAAGCTATTTATTTTATTGTATACTTTAAAAGGGTAAATTTTATAAAATGTGAATTGTATCGCAGTAAAGCTGTTAAATCACATGTATCAACTCAAATTCCCAAACCAGGGCTTTAAGCAGTTGGCCAAGGAGCATCCATATTCTAGGGCAAGATAGGTGAGGCTGACCCTAAGACTAGCCAGGCAGGGATCTAACTGCGAATAGACGGTGAGGGGAAGCCACAGCGGGGCAAGAAGGAAAAGGCAGCCTCAGGACAAACCAAAAATGTAAACTACCACTACAAACAAAAAATTATGACCAAGTAAATGCAAAAAGTTCTCAGACCATAGAATGCCACATAAAGAGTAATGATTATAGCAATAACAGCAAACACATATCTAGCACCTACTCCACACAAATTAACACTTCACATACCTTAATTTATACAAGCCTCATTAAACGCTGAGGTAGGAGCTATTATCACCCTGTTTTACAGATGAAGAAACTCAGACACAGAGATGTTAAATAATTTGCCAACATCCCACAGATAATAAACGGATGAGCCAACATTCGAACCCAGGCAGAATTTACAATTTACCCGGTAGGCCATACAAGCCTCTCTACACGTTAAAACAATGAAATGTTAATGTTAAAGGGTGATGCATCATTGAATACACTGCACAGATCACATTAACAGATTTTAAATCTGTGAAAATAATCAACATGACCATCTGTTTAATATAAAAAAAACAGGAATATGTTTAAGTACCCATAAATATGTAAGAATTTTTTTTAGTTGAGAAAATAAGACCTGGATCCAATCACTAATGTAATCAACACACTGACTGCTACAGTAGGGGGAAAAATGTTTTTCCTTGAGGCCATGGTGTTTTATTAGGTCAAGATAGGTCAAGGAGACTGAGTGATAAATGCTTCATGAGGCCCCAGGCTAAAAACCAGCATTAAGTTAAACACAACTCACATGGCAGTTGATATGTTTAAGCATATTTATGTGGCGGGCAGTAAGGGAGTGGAAGGTCTTGGTGATACAAGAAGAGGACCAGTAACACAGCAGGTGTGGAGAAGCGGAGGGAAGCTGGGAACGCCCGCTGGCCACACACCGACAAGGGCGAGGGAGCAGGAGTGAGCAGGGCACACGGAAAGGAGGGTCAGCTACATGGCTAAGGAAGCTGCAGGGGGATGTTTACGTGGAGCCCCAACATGAGGCAGAATTCAGTGAGTCACAGCAAGTCAATAAACGTTCTTAAAACAGGAAGAAACAGGGAAAAAAGAGCATTTTTATGAAAATTAAGCTGGAGGAGACTGAGTGGAGCATATGAGGAAGAAGGCAGGAGAAGAGGAATGGGGGAGGGGGACCATCGCAGTAAGGGAGGCCCACAGCAAGAACAGGGAAGGAACCGTGAACCCATGATGGACGACTGAGACAGAAGGAACAGGATTAGGAGAAGCAACTGCATACGGAGGTCAGAAATGGGAAAGGATCGCATAACTGTCCCCCAAACATTAATTCCTTTCCTCATTTCTGTAAATGGTACCATCTCAACTAAACGAAAAACCTCTTCAAAACAGGAAAAGTCTGTACATGTCTAAAAGTCAAATGGAGAAAAAGCCAGTCATGAGGGACAAGGACTGCAAGGGCCGGAGAGGAGAGGAAAGGGAGAGAGAGGACACAAAGAAGAAAATAGCCCCTTGGCAGTAGTGAGTAAACAGAATAATCAGAGGTAAAGACCAGCAAACTGACACGCTGAAAGAAACCTGCCCCAGGAAAGGCACTGGGAGGAGCCAAGGTGGAGCAGAGGCTGCTCTAGGCCAGCAGTTCTCAACCTGTGGGTCACCACCCAGAAGATTGGGAACCACTGCTCTAGGCTGAACTGTGCCCCCAAAGGTCCTGTGTTGAAACCCTAATCCCCAAACCTCAAACATGACTACATCTGGAAATAGGTAATTAAGTTAACGAGGTCATTAAAGCAAACTGAAGTCATTGGGATGGGCCCGAATCCAGCGTGACTGATGTCCTAATCAGAGATTAGGACACTGAGGGACAACCCTGTGAAGACACAGGGAGATGGCTGTCTGCAAGCTAAAAACGAAGACCTCAGGAGAAAGCAAACCTGCTGACGCCTACTCAGACTCCCAACCTCCAGAATTATGAGAGAATGAATTTCTGTGGTTTAAACCATCCAGTCTGTGCTATTTTGTTATGACATCCCTGCCCAAGTCACCCAGACATACAAAGCCACACGGGGGCAACCAAGCCAGGGAGGGGAGAACTAAACGCTGAGGTGAGGCGGCATCCATCAGGAAGGAACCCTTACGTAAATACATGGGATCTCTCCAAGTGCAATTCTAAAGGCAGAACTAGGAAGGAATACAAACGGCAAGAGTGTTTAATTTCCTCTTACCACACAAGCTAGAGTGCTCAATGTGTGATAACACCAGCCTTGGAGTAAAAGATCTTGCTCCACCACCAGCATTTTAAAACAGGCCTGGATTAAAATGGGTCCTCAAGAAATATTTACTGAGCAAATGAATACACGGCCTTGGGCAAGATACTCAAGTTTTTCCACTCCTAAAACTTGAACAGTAACAGTCCCTATCTCATAGGGCTAGAATGAGGATAAAGTGAAAAATGCCTGCAAAGTACAGAATAAGGATTTAGACACTCCCTCTTGTTAATCATACTCCACCAATATAATTAACAATGGGCCTGATGTGGGATGAAGGAGGAATCTGCAAGGAGGCCACAGTAAAACACAACAGCAGGTAACCTGCGCCAGCGAAGTCTAACACACAAGAGGGCCTAGAGCCTCAAGGCTGACGGCAGAAGAGGACCTGCTATAATTTCTGCCAATTTGCTTTCATGATCTTATGTTTACTGGAAGTTTTTTTTTTTTTAGAGACAGAGTCTTACTTGGTCATCCTCGGTAGAGTGCTGTGGTGTCACAGCTCACAGCAACCTCCAGCTCTTGGGCTTAGGCAATTCTCTTGCCTCAGCCTCCCAGGTAGCTGAGACAATGCCCGGCTATTTTTTTGTTGTTACAGTTTGGCTGGGCCGGGTTCAAACCCGCCACCCTTGGTATATGGGGCCGGCGCCCTACTCACTGAGCCACAGGCGCCACCTGTTTACTGAAAGTTTTTAAAAGTTTTTTCTAGAAGTGTAAGAAGTAAAATATAGTAACATTATTCCTCATACTAAAAGATGAAGTGATCTATCAGTTCAATCAAATCTAAAACCAAACAGCTACTACCAAATGAAGAAAAATGAGAGTTGTTTTTTTTTTTTTTTTAATTTATTTATTTTTTTGGCCAGGCCTGGGTTTGAACCAGCCACCTCCGGCATATGGGGCTGGAGCCTTACCAAAAAATGAGAGATTTACAATGAATAGATCTAGCTACTGATCATCAGAAGCTGCTAATATTGTTCTTTTAATTTTTTTTCTTTTTCTTTTGAGACAGGATCTCACTCTATCACCCAGGCTAGAGTGTGGTGGACTCATCATTGCTCAACACAACCCCAAACTCTTGGACTCAAGACATCCTCCTGCCTCAACCTCCAGAGTAGCTGGGACTATAGATATGCACCACCATGCCCAGCTGATTTTTAATATTTTTGGTAAAGACAGGACCTCACATGTTATCCAGAGTCTCTGGGTCTCCCGAAGTGCTGAGCCACCACATCCAGCCACTAATATCATTCAAAGAGCAATAACCAGAAACAAAGTGCTTCCTGATGGATGAAGATGCCATCACTTATCAAGGAGTCTTGTTTAAAAACGTGAGAGAACCTGAACCTGCCCCACAAAGCCTAGATCTAATGCCATTTACAATAATCAGAGAGGGCGAGGCACGGCAGCTCACGCCTATTATCTCAGTACTCTAAGAGACCAAGGCAGGAGGTACACTTGAGCTCTGGAGTTCGAGGATGCAGTGAGCTATGACTGCACCACCGCATCCGGCCTGGGTGACAAAGCAAGACACTGTCACTTAAAAACAAAAACAAAAACAACCAGAGAGGACAGAGGATAATGGTTGAGGGCATCATGGGATGTTATAACATTAAAATCCAGATCTTCAGCAATTCTACAGGTCCAAACAATCATTTTCTACAAAAATTACATTTCAACAATAGGGGTAAACACACAGATTTTAAAAAAGAAAACTTTACAGACATAACAGCCAACTATTATATATTACCCAATACTACCCACTGACCCACATGAATCCTATTCCAAATAGACAGTAAAAAAAGAATTTTATGAAACTGTTGAAAATGTAAATAGTTAATGAATACTTTATAATTTAAGAAATGATTATTAGTTATTTTAAGGACTGTTAACAATATTGTCATAACATTTTTGAAAGAATTCTTATCTTTCAAAGATAGTGAAATATTAATGGATGAAATGATATGATACCTGGAATGTTCTTCAAAATAGTAAGGGTAAGGGGGGAGGGTGAGGAAAAGGACAGTGAGGTGCACATGGGATTAAAATATCAATCTGTCCACTTTTGTGTATGTCTGAAATTGCCTATAATTCGATGGGACACCCTAAACACCTACGCAGCTGACTCTGAGCGAGTGTGCACATACCTGTGCTGATCTTGGCTTTGCTCTCCAGAGTGGTCATGACAGGGGCAGATGCTGCAGGTGCTACAGATGGGCAGGTGCTTTTCTTTCCTTTGACACCATTCGTCACTGTTACCCCTCCAGCCATTCCAGCCAAAAGGTCATCACTGCTCTTGGTCTAGAAACAATGGAAAAGGAAAACATATTGACTACATAAAGCAAGATTAAATAATATTCTGTCACTAAACAAAGCTCCTGACTGTTACATTACATTCAAGAACTCTGATAAGACCTGATAGTAAGCAGCACACTGCACTGTGCTGCAGAAACAATCTCTTTATGGGTTTACAAATAATCACGCACTTGTTTTTAAAACACTAAAGTCATATATGTCATAATCAAAGATTTTATGGAAGCTTGTGTGCACACACAGTCCAGACTCGGTGAGGGTAGAGAAAAGTACACACATCATTCTCGTTTCTCTTTCAGCTAAGGAGGTGCCTTATGAACAAGAATCATTTGAGTGATACCATATGAACTATCTCAGGAAACTTCTAAAATGCCACAAGAAGTGCAATTTTATAATTTCCACAGAGAAACATCATTGAGAGTCAAATAATCTACATTGCTCTGAAGTGACCATTGAAGGAGCCAATATGTAAAATAAATTTTTCTGAAATTTCTTACCTCATCTAATTCTCTAATAGTCAAAATGATAATACTTGAGAAAAACAACTTTCAATATGTATTTATATTTTATTAAGATTATTTTTGGCTGGGCCCGGTGGTTCATGCCTGTAATCCTAGCACTTTAAGGGCTGAGGCAGGAGAATAGCTTGAGCCCAGGAGTTCAAGGTCAGCCTAAACAAGAGACTCCATCTCTAAAAAGAACTTTTTTTAATTAGCCAGGAATGGAGGGCAGCACCTGTGGCTGAAAAGAGAAGGGCGCCGGCCCCATATGCCAGAGGTGGCGGGTTCAAACCCAGCCCCGGCCAAAAACTGCAAAAAAAAAAAAAAATATTAGCCAGGAATGGTGGTGCACACCTGTAGTCCCAGTTACTGGGAAGGCTAAGGTAGGAGGATCACTTGTGCCCAGGAGTTGGAAAGTTGCCCTGTGCTAGGTGACACCACTGCACTCTAGCCTGGCCAACGGTGCACGATTTTGTCTCCCTACCCCCCCCCCCAAAAAAACCAGATTATTTTGAAAATGTCATGCGCTTTTAAAAAAGAAAGTAAACATGATGACTAATGAGACTGTGAAATTATTATCTAAGAAAAATAGTGAAGAAACCTATTTTTACTTCTCCTGGAAATGAAAGAGTACAGATAAAAGTTAAAGATCTGTTTTAAAAAAGAAAAAAGAAAAACTACTTTTAATAAAAGAAATAAAAAGTTTTCTCCCTAGGGCGCCGGCCTCATATGCCACAGGTGGCGGGTTCAAACCCAGCCCCAGCCAAAAAATGAAAAAAAAAAAAAAAAAAAAAAAAAGAGCATACATTTAAAAAAATAAATAAAAAAAATAAATAAAAAAGTTTTCTCCCTTTAAGGGAAGGCACAAATTAGCCAGCTGGCTGATACTATATGGAATCACTCTCTCTCTTAGACAATTATAATGAATTCATTTTTTCTACAAGCTAAAAGGATCAAGTTGTAAATATCAGTGACCCCACTGCACAGACTAGAGTGGAAGGACACAATCATAGCTCACTGTAGCCTCAAACTCCTGGCCTCACACGATCCTCCTGCCTCAGCCTCCTAGTAGTTGGGAGTACAAGCATGGTCACCACATCTAGCTAAGATTTCTATTCTTACCATTCAATTATGAAAGTTATAATATAGTGACATTACGTATGTCAATCTATCCTATTTAAAAAGAGGCAGGAAAGGAAATATTACTCTATTAATGAATTAAACAGAATTAAACTTTGGTAATTTAGGGTTGTCACATTATGGGAAATCTAGTGTAGAATAGATAAAGAGGAAGCAGAACACTGCATTCACAGTGAGGACTGCTCATAATCTTTTTTTTTTTTTTTTTTTTTTTGAGACAGAGTCTCACTATGTCGCCCTCAGTAGAGTGCCGTGGCATCACATTTCACAGTAACCTCAAACTCCTGGGCTTAAGCGATTCTCTTGCCTCAGCGTTCCAAGTAGCTGGGACTACAGGCACCTGCCACAATGCCCGGCTATTTTTTTGTTGCAGTTGTTTACCTGACCCGGGCCAGGTTCAAACCTGCCACCCTCACTGTATGTGGCTAGAGCCATAACCACTGTGCTATGGGCGCCATGTCAAGACTGTTCATAATCTTTCACACTTGTTTCTGTTCATGAAAACTGGTCATCAACTATGATCCAATAAAAAAAATTGCACACACACATACACACACAAAAAAAACTGCACATCAAAATCAGACCTCTTGGCTGGGCACAGTAGCTTATGTCTGTAATCCAAGCACTTTGGGAGGCTGATGTGGGAGGATTACTTGAGATCATGAGTTTGAGACCAGCCTTTAGCAAGAGTGAGATTCCATCTCTACTAAAAATAGAAAAAACTAGGGGTCAGGTAATCCTAGCACTCTGGGAGGCCAACACAGGCAGATTGC
Source organism: Perodicticus potto (assembly GCA_963574655.1). Taxonomy (NCBI): domain Eukaryota; kingdom Metazoa; phylum Chordata; class Mammalia; order Primates; family Lorisidae; genus Perodicticus; species Perodicticus potto. Next base: position 10,414 of record CAUYRH010141505.1, read on the forward strand.
TTAAGCTCATGAGTTCGAGACCAGCCTGAGCAAGAGCAAGACCCCATCTCTAAAAATAGTCAAGTGTTGTGGCGGACCCCATCTCTAAAAATAGTCAAGTGTTGTGGCGGGCACCTGTAGTCCCATGTACTCGGAAGGCTGAGGCAAAATGATCACTTGAGCTCAAGAATCTGAGGTTGCTGTGAGCTACGGATATCATTGCACTCTACCAAGGACAAAAAAGTGAGACTCTGTCTCAAGAAAATAAAAATAAGAATAGAAAAACTAATCAGGTGATGGGGTGGGCATCTATAGTCCCAGTTACTTGGGAGGTTGAGGAAGGAGATTACTTCGGCCCAGGAGTTTGATTTGCTATGAGCTAGGCCAATGTCATGGTCTTCCACCCGGGACAATAGAGTGAGACTATGTCTCTAAAAACCCAAAAACCAAAAATATAGACCTCTTTAATCAAATCATCTTTAAATCTGTTAAATTTATTTTTGAACTTATGTTTTTCTTCCCAAACTTTTCCTTCCTTCCTTTTTTTTTTTAATGAGGCAGAGTCTCACTATATCACCCTTGGTTAGAGCATAGCAACCTCTAACTCTTGGGCTCAAGCGATTCTCTTGCCTCAGCCTCCTGAGTAGCTGGGACTACAGGCACCCGCCACAACACCTGGCTATTTTTAGAGGAGGGGTCTTGCTCTGGCTCAGGCTGGTCTCGAACCTGTGAGCAAAGGCTATCCACTTGCTTTCAAATGCTGGGCCACCTCACCCAGCCCCTTTTCTTTCATAATAATTACATTCAAATACCACCCTACACTGTCCAATATAAAAACACTTCTCTGGATACAATCTGCTTTTCTTTGGGTGATGGCAAAGTCAAACATACATCAGTGTACACTAAACATTAACTCTGCACTATCATAGAAATTAAGATAGCAGAGTACTGGCCTAAGAATAAACCAATAATTTTTTTTTTTTTAAGACAGAGCCTCAAGCTGTCACCCTGTGTAGAGTGCTGTAGCATCACAGCTCACAGCAACCTCCAACTCCTGGGCTCAAGCCATTCTCTTGCCTCAGCCTCCCAATAGCTGGGACTACAGGGACCTAACACAAGGCCAAGCTATTTTTTTTTTTCTTTCTTTCTTTCTTTTTTTTTTTTTTGTTGCAGCCGTCATTGTTGTTTGGCGGCCCGGGCTGGATTGGAACCCTCCAGTTCAAGTGTATGTGCCTGGCACCTTAGCCGCTTGAGCCATAGGCGCCGAGACTAAATCAAGAATTTTTATAGACACTTGAGTTATAACCAAAGAAGCAGTGTAGGAAGCCTGGGTTTTCCAGGAAATGGTTCTCGGTTAACTGAATATTCATAAAGGGGAAAATTATGAATCTTAAATTCCAAGGTTTTCTAATTCAAAATCCTGACTCATAAAATCTTGAATCATAAAACAATTGAATTGATCAAATTCAACTTGTCTCTAATGATAATTTTTAAAATGAACTAGGTATGGTGCCATGTACCTGTAGTTCCACCTACTCAGGAGGCTGAAGCAGGAGGTGGAGGTGACAGTGAGCTATGAATCTGCTACTACACTCCAAATGAGCAAAATGAACAATCCCACACAATCAATCACACACATACACACAACTACAAGAAAAGATGATCAGCCTAACTGACAATAAAAGCAACACAAATTAAGCAGCACCTGTCACCTCTCAGACTGGCAAAAATGAAAAAGTATGACAACACATTCTTTTGGGAAGGTAATAGAGGAACAGGCACTCCCCAAGTTGCTAGTGGAAATGCACATTGATTTAAGCCTAATGAAAGGAATAGGGAGGGCAGCGCCTGTGGGACCAAGGGTGGCATGTTCAAACGCAGCCCCGGCCAAATTGCAACAACAACAAAAAATAACCAGGCATTGTGGCGGGTGCCTGTAGACCCAGCTGCTTGGGAGGCTGAGGCAAGAGAATTGCCTAAGCCTAGGAGTTGGAGGTTGCTGTGAGCTGTGTGATGCCATGGCACTCTACCGAGGGTGATAAAATGAGACTCTATCTCTACCAAAAAAAAAAAAAGAAAGAAAGAAAAAAAGAAAGGAATGCAGAAACAGCTAGCAAAGGTCCACATGCTTTTAACTTTCATCCAGCAATCACATTTCCAGCAACTGAACCTAAAGACACACTTTCAATAATACAGAAATACATGCACTGTTCATTACAGCATTATTTTCCTGCCAAAATACTGGTACACCTTAAATGCTTACACACAGGAAAGTGTACAGAGTATACTTCAGTGAACATCATGAAGTATTAAACAAATATATAAACAGAGCAAGACTGCTACAAATTGTTATGGGGAGACTTCCAGAACACATTAAGTGAAAAAAAAGCAAACTACTAAAGAATATGTTATGCCACTTTTTGTGTAAGAAAGGGGATATATAAAAATGTACATGTGCACATTAATGTAAAAATAAACACAGGAAGGGTAAATAAAAACCAAACTAGCTGTTTACCTCTAGGCATAGATGAGAACAGAATAAAAAGTAACAGGGGAGAAGAGGGACACTGCTTGGAATATATCTTCCACATCAGTGTTTCACATACTCTAAATAAATAAATAAAATTTAGGAGGGTGGGGAAAGCCCAGGACAGAATATGACAGAAAACGAATGGACCTAACTATATTTCAAATGAATAACACAATCCAAGTAACTTTAGAACACAGTATTTTAACCAAAAATACTCAAACTCTCAAGATAAAGATAAAAAAGTAGGAGGGCAGAGCAATATGGAGGATGAGAAGAATCATTCAGTTGAGCTCTCCTAAAACAAATGGGAGAAAAAGAGAGCACCCAGCCATACCTGGCACAGTGATGTTGGGAGAGTGTGGGTCAGGGAGCACAGCCAGCAGGTGGAGCACTAGATACAGCATATGATCCAGAGTGGTGGAAATCTGATGAAGTAGACAAGGGATTGTGAACCGCTGGGATCAGCTGCCCCCCCCCCCCACAGGTCTGGGATGAAAGGAAGGCTTTCTGGAGTTTTCGGTAGTTGGAGAAGCTACACGTTGAATGGAAAGCTTGGAAGAGTGGGCAAACTCCAACAGTATAGCCACCAGATCTAAATGCAGATTGGAGTGGATTTGTCATAGGTGTAGTGGCTGGTGAGAGAGCCATACTGAGGTCTCGGAGGTCAGGGAACTACCACTGTGGGAGGATTGTGGGAAGGTGTTAGCAACAGCCTAAAGCACAGATGTCTTAATTCTGGCCTCCAGGGATCAGAACTCCACTCTTGGGACAGACTGAGGGACTCTCACCCCGCCACAGGAACTGGAGTCAGGGGGCACTGTGAGAGACCTGCCCCTGAAGGAGTCTTGTGACCTTTAAGATCCCAACCCTGCAAAGTCTGAAAGCTCAGGAAACAATCAGGCAATCACCAAAGGAAACTAAGTTTGGAATAAGAACCATGGAGGTTGCCTGGCTATGCTCTCTGTCTCCTAAAAACCCCACAGAGCCACCTGGTGTCCCGGCAACATATTGCAACATACTGTCATCCAGAGCAAGGACTTCTGTTTGAAACAAAGGAGGCAGTAAGAGGTAAAAAGGCCAAGGAGATGGGCAAGGAGGTGAAAAAGAAGAAACACATGAGGAAGAACCAAAAGAAAAATTCAGGCAACGTTAAAAATCAAAACAGAGGAACTCCCCCAAGGGACCATGAGGCAGCTACTACAGAAGACACCACCTATAAAGAATTAATGGACTTGACCAAAAGGGAATTTAAAATACGAATGATAAAGACAATAAAAGGAATGAAAAAGAAAATGAAAACAAAGAACGAAAAGTCAGATGAGACATCTGTAGAATATAGAAAGGATCTGGAAAAGCATAAGGAAATGAAACAATCAGGGAATGTAAAGATGCAGTAAGAAAGTATCAAAAATAGGTTAGACCATGGAGAAGAAAGAACCTCAGAGCTAAAGGATCAAGTTTTCAAGTTAACCCAGGTAGTTACAGAAGCAGAAAAAAAGACAGAGAAAGCAGAACAGCTGCTTAGACAACTATGAAACTTCATGAAGCATTCAAACATATGAATAATGGGGATCCCTGAAGGGGAAGAAGATAAAGGAATGGAAGCCCTACTGGAGACTATCATAAATGAAAACTTCCCAAGTTGTACTAAAGATCCCGAAACACTCCAGAAAGATATCAAACGCTGGGTCATCTCAACTCAAACAGAGTTTATCCGAGACACACTGTGATGTGCAAAGACAATAGAGAAAACTCTGCAAGCAGCCGGAGTAAGCACCAACTGACCTACAGAGGCAAAGCCATTAGGAAGATAGCACACTTTTCAACGGAAACTTTCCAATCCAGAAGAGAACAATAATCCATCAACATTCTTAAACAAAACACCTTACAGCCCAAAATTCTGTATCCTACTAAACTAACCTTCAAAATTGATGGCAAAATCAAATCTTTTGCAGATATACAAGCACTGAGGAAATTTGCCACAACAAAACTAGCGCTACAGGAAATACTTAGACCTATTCTCAACACTGATCACCACACTGGACCACCAGCAAAGTAAACACCCAGATGCTAAAGGCCAAAACCTAGCTTCCACAATGGTGCAAAGGATAAAACTACAGAAGGGACTTTCACAAAATATGATGAATAGAATTCTACCTGCTTATCAATTCTCTCAATAAATGTCCATGGATTGAATTCCCCACTGAAGAGACACAGGCTGGCTGACTGGATAAAAAAACACACGCCATCCATATGCTGTCCCAGGAAATGCACCTGGTCTTAGAGTACAAATCAAGACTCAGGGTTAAGGGATAGAAAACAGTATTTTAAGCAAATAGAAATCAGAGGAAAGGAGGAGTTGCAATCTTATTCTCAGATACAAGCAGATTTAAAGCAACTAAAGTTAAGAAAGACAAAGATAGACACTTCATTCTGGACAAAGGAACAATACAAGAAAGACATTTCAATTTTAAATATTTCTGCACCCAACTTAAATGTTTTCAGATTTATGAAACAGACCTTGAGTGTGGTTTGAGCAATATAATATCCCATAACACCATAATAGCTGGGGACTTTTAACACCCCTCTGACAGAACTGGACAGATCCTCTAAACAGAAACTAAACAAAGATGCCAAGGAATTAAATGTGACACTAGAACAAATGGGATTGATAGACATGCAGAACACAGCATCCCAAAGCTAAAGAATATACATTTTTCTTGTCAGCCCATGGAACATACTCCAAAATAGACCACATCCTA
>CAUYRH010141508.1:0-28530 GCA_963574655.1 Perodicticus potto
AGTCCCAGCTACTTCGGAGGCGGAGGCAGGAGACTCGCTTGAGCCCAGGAATTGGAGGTTGCTGTGAGCTGTGATGCCACATCATTCTATCCAGGGTGACAGCTTGAGGCACTGTCTCAAAAAAAAAAAAAACAGGTGGGCACAATCTTAACCAAATATTCAACGTTGGCATAGTCAAAAGAATAATAAACTAATTTGCCTCCTGATGTGATGCAACAGAAAACACAGCATCATTCATGTATTATTTCCTTTTTTTCGATCTAGAACAAATCTCTCACCTTTTTCGCGTATTTAATGACATTAACTTTTTTTTTTTTGAGACAGAGTCTCACAATGTCACCTTTTGTAGAGTGCCATGGCGTCACAGCTCATAGCAAACTCAAACTCTTGGGCTTAAATGATTCTCTTGCCTCAGTCTCCCGAGTAGCTGGGACTACAGGCGCCCACCACAAGCCCCAGCTATTTTTTGGTTGCAGTTGTCATTGTTGTTTAGCTGGCCCAGGCCAGGCTTCAACCTGCCAGCCTCGGTGTACGTGGCTGGTGCCCTACTCACTGAGCTACAAGCACCGCCCCATCCATGTATTATTTCTAACAAAAAAATTTTAAAACTAGTTGGGGACCGTGGGCGCATGCCTATAGTCTCAGCTATACTTGAGCTCAGGAATTCGAGACCTTGCCTCTTAATAGGAAAAAAATAGGAGGGAGGGAGGTAAAAACATTTTTAAAACAAGGAAAAAAATGTTTAGACTGAGTCTAATCAGGAAGAAACAATCAGACTAATCGACAACATAGACTATGCCAGGCATGGTGGTTCACACCAGTAAATTCTAACCTCTGAGAGGCTGAGGCAGGCAGATTGCTTAAGCTCAGGAGTTCAAGACCAGCCTGAGCAAGAGCAAGAGCAAGACCCCCTCTTGACTAAATAGAAAATACTAGATGGGTGTTGTGGCGGGTACCTGTAGTCCCAGCTACTCGGGAAGCTGAGGCAAGAAGATCATTTGAGCCCTGGAGTCTGAGATGGCTGTAAGCTATGATGCCATGGCACTCTACCTAAGGCAACAGTGAGACACCATATCAAACAAAAAACAAAACAATATAGAATAATCTAGAGGACAACCACCAGGACTCTTAAAAATGTCAATGTCTGGCTCGGCGCCCATACCACAGTGGTTACGGCACCGGCCACATACACCTCGGCTGCTGGGTTCAAACTCAGCCTGGGCCAGCTAAACAACAATAACAACTGCAACAAAAAAATAGTCAGGCGTTATGGCGGGCGCCTGTAGTCCAGGCTACTTGGGAGGCTGAGGCAAGAGAATTGCTTAAGCCCATGAGTTTGAGGTTGCTGTGAGCTGTGACGCCACAGCATCTACTGAGGGTGACATAGTGAGACTCTGTCTCAAAAGAAAAAAAAAGTTAATGTCATAAAATACCTGGAAAAGGTGAGAGATTTGTTCTAGATCAAAGAAAACTAAAGGGACATGACAACCAAATGTAACTTGAGTTCCTTGGGGGAAAAAAGGAAAAAGTTATAAAAGGAACTTTGGTGACAAAGGGGACATTTAGAAATGGGCTATAAATTAGATAATACTATTGTTTCCGTGTTAAATTCTCTGAGCGTGACAAAGATATTGCAGTTTTGGAGGACGATGCTGTTCTCTGAAGATATTATCTGCTGAAGGGCTTAGGGAAGAAATATCATAATGCCTACAATGTATCTCAAATGGTTCAGGAAAAAAAATGTATAAAACCCATAAAGAGAACTCTCATATAATGTTGGCAGGAATGTAGAAGAGTAGTTATTGTGGAAAACAGGCAGATTCATTTAAAAGTTAAACATAATTTTACCATACAAATTAGCAATTTCTTTCTTTCTTTTTTTTTGTAGAGACAGAGTCTTACTTTATTGCCCTCGGTGGAATGCCGTGGCGTCACACAGCTCACAACAACCTCCAACTCCTACGCTTAAGCGATTCTCTTGCTTCAGCCTCCCGAGTAGGTGGGACTACAGGAGCCCACCACAACACCTGGCTATTTTTCTGTTTTTGCTGTTCGGCCAAGGCTGGGTTTGAACCCGCCACTTTCGGTATATGGGGCCGGCACCCTACTTGATGAGTCACAGGCGCCACCCCAAATTAGCAATTTCTTTGCCCCATTATCTACCCAAATGAAATTTTTTTTTTTTTTGGAGACAGAGCCTCAGGCTGTCACCCTGGATAGAGTCCTGTGGCATCACCGCTCACAGCAACCTCCAACTCCTGGGCTCAAGCGAGTCCCCTGCCTCCACCTCCCAAGTAGCTGGGACCACAGGCGCCCGCCACAACGCCCGGCCATTTTTTGGTTGCAGCCGTCATTGTTGCTTGGCGGGCCCAGGCTGGATTCGAACCAGCCAGCTCAGGTGTACGTGGCTGGCACCTCAGCCCGTTGAGCCACAGGCGCCGAGCCTACCCAAATGAAATTTTAAGACACAGTCTTACAAGTGAAATATTCACAACAGCTTTATTTGTTAACAGCCAATAAATTCAAACAACTCAAATGACCATCAACTAGTAAATAAATAAACTAAATGTGACTACGTATGTAAAGCCATGCAATGGAATATTTCTCAGCCATAAAAATAAACAAAATAGTGATATATGCTAAAACACAGAGGAACCTCAGAAACACTGTGCTAACTGAAGGAAGCCAGATACAAGACTACCTTATTATATAGTTCCATTTATATAAAAAAATGGAAAAAAGGTAAATCCTTAAAGACAGAAAAAGATTAGTGGTTGCCTAAAGCTGTTAAGTGGAAATGAGGTAAATGTAAACAGAAGAAATCCCACTAGAATAATGGGAAAAAAAAAAAAAGAATTTTTTTTTTAAATTGAGATGGCGACTTGCTCTATCACCCAGGTGGTAATATGATGGCACTACCATCATTGCTCTCTGTAACCTCAATTTCCTAGGCTTAAGCCATCCTCCCACCTTACCCTCCCAGGTAGCTGGGAGTATGGGCACATATCACCACATCCAGCTAATTTTTCTATTTTTTGTTTTTTAGAGGTAGAGGCTTGCTAAATTACTCAGGCTGGTCTTGAACTGATGGCCTCAAGCAATTTTCCCACCTCTGTCTCCCAAAGTGATGGGATTACAGGTGTGACACCCAGCCAGAAAATGGTCTAAAACTGGATGCAGACCTTTATAAACTTACTAAAAGTCATTGAATTGTGCATTTTTAGATGGGTTAACTTACTGTTTATAAAATATACTTCAACAAAGGTACCTAAAAATATGACAAAGCAAATGCAGCAAAATAGTAATAATTGATCAAACCAAAGAGTATAGAGTAAAAAGTAAACATATCACTGTGTTAATCTTCCAAGTTTTCTATGGTCAAAAATCTTCAAAATAAAAAGTTGGGGCCTAAGTCAGAATGAACTCTACAAAATACACATGTACACACTCCAAAGTTAGTGTTTCTAACTGCAGAGTACCTACAGGAGATAAAGGACTAGCACGGCTCTAGACCGTTTTAGGATTAAGTAACAGAGGAGCACACTGATCCCTAAAGCCAATTTTTATTCAAGTATCTGATTAACTGGCAATTTTTTTCTATACTTAAATATTATGTTTTCCTACTTATATAATAATACTATATTCATTGTGGAAAATTTTAAGAATTAAAGTAAAACACAAAAAAGAGAATAACAGCTCTAATCCCGTCTGGGCAAAAGAAAGTTATTTATATATAACATCTTTGTAACTTCATCAGTTATTCAACTGGCATACCAAATTTTATATTGAAACACATAAATCATAAAAATGAAAAGGTGGAATAAAAACTTTTAGATGTAAATTCAATATTTCCTTTCAGCTTCCAATTAAAATGAAAGCTTTGTTTTTATCGGCATGAGCACAAACACACACGAAAAAACAAGGCTGAATGCTGGATGCATGCATTGACCTCAGCTTCCTCCCCAAACCCTCTCAAAATACAGATGTGAGGAGCAAGAAAAGGCATAAATTCACAAGGCACAAGAAAAAGGGAACAAATGAAGCAACATCAGGGGTACTTGAAAGTAGATAAATGCAAGTGACCAAATCATTTAGCCGACCTGAGAATGCTGAATTCTCCTCAGCCAGCAGTGAGAAAGTAGAGAAGCAACCAAATTTACAATGAGGATCCCTGAAAGGTTCGGGAATAAAAAGCACCAAGTACCCTACGAGTGAGGGTAAAGATAGAAACAAAAACAAAACAGGTTATGCATTTGCCTAAACCCAATAGTTAGGCCTCAGATCTCCAGTCTTTTTGGAGGGAGAGAGGAAGTTCAAGTCCTAGCTTTACTTTTTTCTTTTAAATTTCACAATATTAAAGGGATGTAAAAGTTTTTCTTAGGGTGGCACCAGTAGCTCAGTGGATAGGGCACCGGCCACATACGCCCAGGCTGGCAGGTTCGAACCCCGCCCGGGCCAGCTAAACAATGACAACTGCAACAAAAAAATAACCAGGCGTTGTGGCAGGCACCTGTAGTTCCAGCTACTTGGGAGGCTGAGGCAAGAGAATCGCTTAAGCCCAAGAGTTGGAGGTTGGTGTGAACTGTGACGCCATTGCACTCTACCGAGGAGGATATAGTGAAACTCTGTCTCAAAAAAAATTTTTTTTTTCATACATGGATACCTTATAAACTGCATAGCTTTAACAACTGCCCCACCCTGGAGGAAATGGGTGGGGCTGTTCAGCCTTCAAATAATAAATCCTACAGTGGCAGTCAGACCCATGGCTTCCAATCCTCCTTTGTGTCCTCTTAAATAGGAATGTATGATTCCTTTATATTCCACCACATACTGAAGGTTAAGCATTGATATGAGAGAAAAAGACTTAAGCAAACAAATAAGAGAAAGTAAATTGAAGAAAACAATGCTGAGATCTCCCAAAAAACAGAGCAAACATCTCATCAAAAGTGAAAAGATAATTAGGCAGCCAGACCGGATAACTGAAAAATAGGAGCTCAAAGAAAAAAGAACAGAGAAAGTCAAAGAATTCAAAAAATTTCCCAGGAAGAGGACAGAGTTTCCAGATTGAAAGGCTCACTAAACCTGAGCACAACATATGAAAATACATGCTGAAATGCACACCATCAAATTTCAGGACACTGGTGACACAGCAAAGTTACCAAAAGCTTTCGGAGAGGGATGACAACAGGATTCATTCAAATAACAAAGAATAAGAATAGCATCACATTTCAACATTATCACTGAAAAGCAAAAAAGGATCAGGACCTTCAAGTATTTCCAACCTTAAAATTTCTACCCAGGGCTCGGGACCTGTGGCTCAACGGGCTAAGATTCCAGCCACGTACACCTGAGCTGGCGGGTTCAAATCCAGCCTGGGCCAGCCAAACAACAATGACGGCTGCAACCAAAAATGGCCAGGTGTTGTGGCGGGCGCCTGTAGTCCCAGCTACTTGGGAGGCGGAAGCAGCAGACTCACTTCAGCCCAGGAATTGAAGGTTGCGGTTTGCTGTGATGCCACAGCACTCTATCCAGGGTGACAGCTTGAGGCTTTGTCTCAAAAAAAAAAAAAATTTCTACCCAGGCTCAGCGCTTATAGCTCAGCAGCTAGGGTACCAGCCACATACACCAGAGCTGGTGGGTTCGAACCCAACCCGGGCCTGCCAAACAACAATGACAACTATAACAAAACAATCGCTGGGCATTGTGGCGGGCACCTGTAGTCCCGGCTACTTGGGAGGCTGAGGCAAGAGATTTGCTTATGCCCAAGAGTTTGAGGTTACTGTGAGCTGTAACGCCATAGCACTCTACCAAGGGCAACATAGTGAGACACTGTCTCAAAAAAAAAAAAAAATTACTACTCAAAACTGGAGTAGCAACTAAGTATCAGAGTAAGATACAGATAGTTTCAGAATAAAAAGATTCTAATTTTATCTCCCCTGCACTGTCTGAAAGTTAAAAAAATGCAGTCTAGCAAACAGGGGCTCCAACAAAGATGGAGTGAAAAATCTCAGGGTGAGAACTGTGCAGCAGACCAACAGCTCAGCCCATCTGGATCTGAGTAGGTCAAATGTGCTAGAATTCCTCAAAAAGATAAAACTGAAAGACCTAAAGTGTCTGAACCTATTGAGAAGAGAACATACAGGTGGTGGAAGTTTGAGGACAAATCTGATAAAAAAAAAAATCTAAGAAACTGAGCAGACAAAAAAAATCCAGACATTAATACCCTGAGGGCAGCAAAAGATTATGCAGAAAAGGAAAGGTAATCCAAGTACACTAATGGCTCAAGGACAGATAGGCCCTTAAGTAGTTACAATAGGATAAATAATGAAAACTGATTTAAACAAATTACAAATAACTAAAATAGAAGAGCAGGAAATAGAGTGAAACTAACAAGTATTATTGTGATAAACAAACTTCCAAATCTTTACATATACTAATTTAGCTAATCCTCAAAAACTGACATTGTCTTTATGCTAGATATGAGAAAACCAAGGCACAGAGACAGTTAAGTAACTTGTGAAAGGTCACACAGCTGTAAGTAGCAGAGGCTGTGAACTTTGATCTTAACTACCATATGGGCTATTAAAAAGAGAAATCCTGGGCCAGTCCCTGTGGCTTATGCCTGTAATCCTTGCACACTGAAGGCTGGGGCAAGCAGATTTCCAGAGCTCATGAATTTTCAGACCATCCTGACCAAAAGCCGCCCATCTTTACTAAAATGAAAAACTAAGACAAGAGAATCGCTTAAGCCCAAGAACTTGAGGTTGCTGTGAGCTATGATACCACAGCACCCTATCCAGAAAGAAACTGTGTTGCAAAAATAAATAAATAAATAAATAAATAAATAAATAAGATAAATCCTCATCTCAACTGATAATGGTTAAAAGTTAAAATAAAATTGAGAAAGGTTAAAAACCCAAAAATAAGCTGAAAGGGTTGAAGCCTCCAGGAAGTTGCAAGAAGACTTAGGACCCCTTGTTCCTTTTAACCAGGCTATATAAGTATTTCACTCTTTAAGCTATGTACATTTGGAACTTGGATAAAATCAAAACTAAATAAGAAAATGTATTTTTAAAAAAACATTAAAACTCTGACTTCTGCCCTTAAAAACCAAATAAGCACACCAATGCAAAAGAAGAAAAAGTGCAAAAACAAACAAAAAAATATATAACAGCATTTGATATATGATAAAGATATAGCATTTCAAATCATTAGGGAAAATGTGAATTTTTCAATAAATGGGAAAACTGACTATCTAGAAAACATGTTAAGATATTGATTTCCTATCACATCACCACATAAATTTCAGCTTTATAAAATATTTATATGTAAATTATGCAAACATAAAGGAAACAGAGGAATATTCAGAAAACAATTAGGAGAAGGAGTTCTAAGATTGAAAACAAAAGTAAAAAAGTCAAAAAAGAAAAGACTGCTGGGCTGGGTCCAGTGGCTTATGCCTATAATCCTAGCACTCTGGGAGGCCAAGGCAGGTGGATTTCCTGAGCTCACAGGTTTGAGATTAGCCTGAGCAAGAGCAAGACCCTATCTCTAAAACTAGCCGGGCGTTGTGGTGGGTGCCTATAGTCCCAGCTACTCGGGAGGCTGAGGGAAGGGGATTGCTTAAGCCCAAGAATTTGAGGCTGCTAACAGCTATCAAGGGTGATAAAATGAAACTCTGTCTCAAAAAAATAAAAAAAATAGTTGGATTCAACATCCTAAAAATTCATCAAAAAAATGCCACATTCGCGGAGCGCAGTGGCTCACTCCTGTAATCCTAGCATTCTGGGAGGCCAAGGTGGGAGGATCCCTTGAACTGAGGAGTTTGAGACCAGCCTGAGCAAGAGAGAAACCCCCTTCGCTACTAAATACAGAAAAATTAGTCAGGTGTGGTGGTGAGCGCCTGTAGTCCTAGCTACTCAGGAGGCTGAGGCAGGAGGATTGCTTAAGCACCGTAGTTTTAGGCTGCTGTGTGCCAGGCTGATAGCAAGGCTCTCTAGCCTGGGGCAACAAGAGCGAGACTCCCAGGCTCCGTGCCTATGGCTCAAGTGGCTAAGGCGCCAGCCACATACACCTGAGCTGGCGGATTGGAATCCAGCCTGGGCCCACCAAACAACAATGATGGCTGCAACCAAAAAATAGCTGGGTGTTGTGACAGGTGCCTGTGGACCCAGCTACTTGGGAGGCAGAGGCAGGAAAATCGCTTGAGCCCAAGAATTGAAGGTTACTGTGAGCTGTGATGCCATAGCACTCTACCCAGGGCACGAGCTTGAGGCTCTGTCTCAAAAAAACAAAAAGAGACTCCCTCTCAAAAAACAAAGCGCCACATAGTAAGAATATAATAACCAAATTAAAAGATAAACCAGGCTCGGTGCCTGTGGCTCAATGGGCTAAGGCGCCAGCCACGCATACCTGAGCTGGCGGGTTCGAATCCAGCCCAGGCCCGCCAAACAACAATGATGGATGCAACCGAAAAATGGCCAGGCATTGTGGCAGGCGCCTACAGTCCCAGCTACTTGGGAGGCGAAGGCAAGAGACTTGCTTGAGACCAGGAATTGGAGGTTGCTGTGAGCTGTGATGCCACAGCACTCTACCCAAGGTGACAGCTTGAGGCTCTGTCTCAAAAAAAAAATTAAAAAATTAAAAAAAAATAAAAGATAAACCAGAAGAAAAGAAAGAATTTAATAGGAAGCTATTTCCCTTAACATACAAGCAGTCCACACAAATCAATGAGAAAAAGAATAACAATCTGACAGCGATGAAGGGAAAAACACAAATAAATCACAAAGATACACAAATGGCCAAAAAAATGGGAATATAGCCAACCTCATTCCTAATTAAGGCCAAAAAAATTAAATACATTTTTAACTCATCAAACCACTTACAAAGTAAAGGCATAATTCTTGGACTAATTAATAATGTGGCAAAACTCTTGTCCATTAACAAGGAAGTAGTTAAATAAAAAATGGTCAGCCACAATGGAATACTATGCACCCACTAAAAAAAAGGGATGTTGGCGGTGTCCATAGCTCAGTGGGTAGGACGCCAGCCACATACGCCGAAGCTGGTGGGTTAGAACCTCGCCCGGGCCAGCTAAAACCACAATGATAACTGCAATAACAGCAATAAAAAATAGCCGGGCCTTAGTCAGGTGCCTTTAGTCCCAGTTACTTGGGAGGCTGAGGCAAAACAATCACGTAAGCCCAAGAGTTTGAGGTTGCTGTGAGCTGTAACGCCATGCCACTCTACCCGGGCCGACAGCTTGAGACTCTGTCTCAAACAAAAAAAAAAAGAGGGGGGCGGCACCTGTGGCTCAAAGGAGTAAGGTGCCAGCCCCATATGCCAGCGGTGGCGGGTTCAAACTCAGCCCCGGTCAAAAACTGCAAAAAAAAAAAAAAGGATATTGGTCACAGTGTACCATGAAGTTTAAAAATGAAGTTAAAGAACAATATGTATAGTATGATCTCATTTGTGTGTATGGGGGGTGGATTAAGATGAGATGGTGGTGTACCAACAGAGCATGCTCTCCCAGTTAGAAAAATATCTTGACAACTAAAATGAGTGATGAAAATGAAATGATCCAGCTTCAAGTCTATATTTAAAAATACATCAAAGTTCATTTTAAAGCACTGCAATGGAGAAAATTTACCATCTAGGCCTAACATTTAAGACTTAAGACATCTATCAGGGACTACTTTCATGACTTCCAACTACTAATATAGAGGATGGTTCTTTTTCAGAAAAAGACAGAAGGAAATACATGAATCTGTGAGGAGAATGGAGGAAAGTATAATGATAACTTCTAATTAGCATGCATAAGGACTCTGGGACCACTCTGAGCAAATACATCCCTACAAAGGCATAGAATGTCTCCACAAACAATAGAACAATGGCCACTTCTAGAGATAGGGATAGGAGAGGGTACAGGAATTTATTTACTATGTAAAAATTTCACATGAAACATTGCTTTTAAGATTATACAACAACAGCAAACTGGGAAAATATGGGGGAAATGTAACATAAATATCAATTTTTAAAATGACAAAGACCCCCAAAAGGCAGGGACACTTAAAGGTAATTTGAAAATAAATAGAATAACAGTAAAACAAAAAGAACTTTAATACGCAATACATGCTACAATATGAAATCAACCTTGAAAACATGCTAAGGTAAAGGAACTAGTAAAAAAAAGCCTATACTACTACTACATGTTTTATTTTTGCTTTTTGTTTTCTTAGAGACAGGGTCTTGCTCCATCACCCAGGCTGCAGTGGCCCAATCACAGCTCACTGTAACCTTGACCTCCTAGCCTCCAGTGATCTTCCCGCCTCTGCCTCTCAAAGTGCTAGGATTACAGACAAAATCCACATACCAGCTATACTGTGTTTACATTTATATAAAATGTCCAGCTAGGATCAGCAGCAATCCCTGCTACTCGGGAGATAGATACTGTAGGAGCTCTTAACCCCAGGAATTCAAGTGTAGCCTTCGAAAGCACAGGAAGATTCCATTTCTTAAAAAAAAAAAAAAAAAAAAAAGTCCAGAAAAGGCAAATCCGTAGAGATAGGTAACAGAATAGTGATTGCTTGGGTAAAAGTAGATAGTGACCAAACTGGCACAGAGAATTTTACTGGAGTAACAGAAAAATTCTAAAACTGGATTGTGATAATAGTTGCACAACTCCGTAAATTTACCAAAAAATCACTGCACATTTAAAAATTTTATAATATGTAAATTATACCTCAATAAAGCAGCTGCATTTTTTAAATGGAGACAAAGCACCACATCCATAGGATTGCTTTACATTATTGTTCTTCTTGTGGAAAAGACAAAAATATGCAAAATAATGACTGTGAAATCTATGTTGTGGGTACACAGAATTTTTTATGCTTTTCATTCAAAATTTAAGTGTAAATATAAAATACAGCAATCTCATATACACACACAGAGAAAAACCTAAGAGTTCACCAGCAATAGAAAAACACAAAATAAAACAAGTCACAGCTTTTACCTATCAGATAAATCTACCCAGTAAAGATAATAAAATTCCCAGAACACAGACTTTCTACTGTTAGAAGATTAAATAGTATACTTCTTCATTGAGTTTATCTGGCAATATTTATTAAAAATATAAGGGTATCCCTTTGACCTGCGAATCTCCCTTTTAAGAATCTAAATACTTGGGGTATATATTACAATAAAAAAAGAATTATAAGAGATGTAAATTATTAGGCAAGTGAGCTGATAGTTATAATAATGAAAAATTTAAAAAATCAACAAATGACTGCTTTAAGAAGTCACAGGACTTCCAAAAAATGGAATACTAGTAGTCATGAAAAACAGACATGAAAACATAACTACAATATATTTAAGTGAAAAGCTGGTTATAAAGCAGTATGAAATGTTACTATGTATATCTGTGTATGCATATATATATGAACACCAACTAAGAGCAGAGATTAGCATTTAGTTTTATAAGTAGCTTTTTTGTCCTCCTTAGACATTCTGAATTTGCTGGATTTTTATATCCAACATTATTACTTTTATAATCAGGGGTAAAACCAAAACTTTTGTTTCCCAATAAGGTAAGCCTCTTTATGGAAAATAGACAAAGGACAATTTTAGTCAATTCATAAAAGAAATATAATAGATTCTTAGCACATGACAGTACTCATTAGAAATGACAAAATACAAGTTAAAACAAGCTCAGATTTTTGACCTATAAAACTGAAAAGATTATTTAATTGTAATATTCTTTACTGATGAGGTTATGAAAGAAACACTCATCACAGTAGTGGCAGAAATACAAACAAGTCCACTCTTCATGGAGAAGACAATTTAGCAATCAGTATTAAGAGCATTAAAAGCCATGTTTATCTTTAGCCTAGCAATCTAATTCAACGGATAAATTCAGGAAATAATTAAAGATCTAAGCAAAGATTTAGCAACAAAGATGTTCAATGCTGAGTTTATATTGACAAAAAATTGAAAATAACTGGATATTCAACAAAAAGGCATTTGAAGTTAGTCTATATCCATGTAATGGAATACTACAAAGCCTTTAAAGTTAAGTATGGAATTATATTTATTAAGAATGGGAGGGCAATGCCTGTGACTCAGTGGGTAGGGTGCAGGCCCCATATACCAAGGGTGGCAGGTTCAAACCCGGCCCCAGCCAAACTGCAACAAAAAATAGCTGGGTGTTAAAAAGCAAAAACAAAAATAAAACAGAAAAAAAAAAAATAGCTGGGCATTGTGGCAGGTGCCTGTAGTTCCAGCTACTTGGGAGGCTGAGGCAAGAGAATCGCCTAAGCCCAGGGGTTGGAGGTTGCTGTGAGCTGTGACACCACAGCACTCTACCAAGGATGATATAGTGCAACTCTGTCTCTAGGAAAAAAAAAAAAAAAAGAATGGGAAACTAGAGGTTGGGTGCAGTGGCTCACACCTGTAATCCTAACACTCTGGGAGGCCAAGTCAGGAGCATCCCTTGAGCTCAGGAGTTAGAGATCAACCTGAGCAAAGAGACCCCATCTCGTGAAAAATTAGCCAGGTGTGGTAGTATGCACCTTATGCACCTGTAGTTTCAGCTACTCAGAGGCTGAGGCATAAGGATTGCTTGAGTCCAGGAGTTTGAGGGTTGCTGTGAGCTAGGCTAAGGCCACGGCACAATAGCCCAAGCAACAGAGCAAGACTATCTCCAAAAATAAAAAAAAGAGAAAGAGAGAAAATGGTCATAAGAGAATGTTAAGTGAAGAAAAACCATACTATGTGTGTGTACTGAGTTAAATAGTATGCCCCAAAGTTCACGTTCACCCACAACCTCAGAATGTGACCTTATTTGTAAATAGGGTCTTTGCAGATGTGATCAGTTAAAATGAGATCATATTAGATTAAGGTGGGCCCTAAATCCAACTAACTGGTATCCTTGCAAGAGGGGATCTGAAGACACCCAAGGAAGACCATGTGACTATGAAGGCAGAGACTGAAGTGATAAAGCTACAAATCTAAGAAAGCCAAAGATTAATGGGAGCCACCAAAGGATGAGGCAAGAAAGGATTCTTCCCTCGAAACTTCAGGGGATCATGGCCCTGCTAACACTCTCAATTTGGAATTCTAGCCTCCAGAACTGTCAGAAAATATATATCTATCGTTTTAACCCACCCACTTTGCATTGTTATGGCAGCCCTACGAACTTTTACAATCACAGTATAAAACACAGTGATCAGGAACACAGATGCAGATCCCAGAGTGTTTATGTCTGAATCCCATTTCTATCCATGTGACTTTAGGTTAATTAGCTTCTCCGAGCCTCTTTTCTTTTTCCCCTAAAAAATGAAAACAACAGTATTTATTTCCTAGAACTATTGTAAGCATTAATTTGTATATGAAACAAAAATCACTTAACACAGTACTACCGGCTCGGCGCCTGTGGCTCAGCGGGCTAAGGCGCCAGCCATGTACACCTGAGCTGGCGGGTTCGAATCCAGCCCGGGCCCGCCAAACAACAATGACGGCTACAACCAAAAAAAAAATGGCCGGGCGTTGTGGCGGGTGCCTGCAGTCCCAGCTACTTGGGAGGCAGAGGCAAGAGACTAGCTTGAGCCCAGGAGTTGGAGGTTGCTGTGAGCTGTCATGCCACGGCACTCTATCCAAGGTGACAGCTTGAGGCTCTGTCTCAAAAAAAAAAAAAAATCAAGTTTTTTTCTAGAAGAATGTTTTAAATATGAAATGTTTAAGGATTGAATTAGTTGCAGAACAAAAGTGTTTAATTTTTTCCTTTTATCATGTTCTGGATCAAAGATTTCACCAAAACATATTTTTACCATATAAATACATACATATAAATACAACTGCTACATGTGAATACAACTGATTTTTGTACCTTAAACTTCTATCAAGTGATCTTGATAAATTAATTAATCAATTCTAACCATTAATCCATAGTCTTCAGGATTTTCCATGGGTAAAATTATATCATCTGTAAATAATAACAGTTTCCTTTCTTTATTCTTAATCTACAGCTTCCTCCTCCACCCCCTCTTCCTCCTTCTCTTCCTTTTTCTTCTTTTGGTGCCTTATTGCACTGGGTAGGACCTTTTGCTCTCCCTGTCCTCTTCTTTACTCAGTTGCTCACATGTACAACTTTCTATTAATGCAGTTAGATCCATCAGTCTCTTTCAGGATTATTATTTTAGTGATAATGCCAAGAAAGATCTTGCCTATCCCATGATTGCATAAATATCCACTGTTTTTGTTGTTGCTGTCGTTGAGATAGTTGCATTCTGTTGCCCTGGGTAGAATGTCATGGCATCATCATAGCTCACAGAAGGAGTCCTCAAACTTGTTAAACACGGGGCCAGTTCACTGTCCCTCAGACCATTTAGGGCTGGACTATAGTTAAAAAAAAAAAAAAACTATGAACAAATTCCTATGCACACTGCACATATCTTATTTTGAAGTAAAAAAACAAAATAGGGGTGGTGCCTGTAGCTCAAAGGAGTAGGGTGCTGGCCCCATATACTGGATGTGATGGGTTCAAACCCAGCCCCAGCCAAAAACTGCAAAAACAAACGGGAACAAATACAAATACAATATATAAAATGAAAAAAAAAGGCGCCCCCTATCTGCCAAAAAAAAGGACCTCCTAACTTCAGGAAAAAAAGGTCCCCCTTAACTGCAAAAAAAGGCCCTACTAACTACAAAATTAAAAAAAAAAAAAAATAGACCTCCTAACTTCAAAACAAATAAATCCTAACTTGTTTTTACCTTGGTCCTCAGGCAGCAGCAGGAAAAACACCTGGGGGCTGGATAAATGTCCTCAGCAGGCCACATGTGGCCCGCGGGCCATAGTTTGAGGAACCCTGGCTCACAGCAACCTCAAACTCTTGGGCTCAAGTGATCCTTGTGCCTTAGCCTCCCAAGTAGCTAAGACTACAGGCGCCCACCCATACTGGTCTAGTTTTTCTATTTTTTTTTTTTTTTTTTTGAGACAGAGTCTTACTGTGTCACCCTTGGTAGAGTGCTGTGGTGTCACAGCTCACGGCAACCTCAAACCTTGGGCTTAAGTGATTCTCTTGCCTCAGCCTCCCTGGTAGCTGGCGCCCTACTGACTGAGCTACAGGTACCGAGCATAGCTTTTCTATTCTTAGTAGGTGTGTCTAGATCTTGCTCAGGCTGTTCTCAAACTCCTGAGTTCAAGCAATCCACCTACCTCAGACTCCCAAAGTGCTAGCATTATAGGTATGAGCCACCATGCCCAGAAACTTTCTGGGTTGAAAGTTATGGACTTTGATTAATGAACCAACAACCCTCACAGCAACCTCCAACTTCCGGGTTCAAGCAATCCTTTTGCCTCAACCTCCCGAGTAGCTGAGAATAACAGGCACTTGCCACAACACCTGGCTGGTTTTTCCATTTTTAGTAGAGATGGGGTCTTGTTCTTGCTCAGGTTGGTCTCAAACTCTTGAGCTCAGGGAGTTTCCTCAGTGTTAGGATTACAGGTGTGACCCACCACACCTGATCAGCTATGTTTTTGTTTTTGTTTGCTGTTTTTGCAGTTTTTGGCTGGGGCTGGGTTTGAACTCGCCACCTCCTGCACAGGGGGCCGGTGCCCTACTCCTTTGAGCCACAGGCATCGCCCCAGTCTGGAATATTTTTTAAAGTCTTTATCTGTAAACAATGTTGATGACTCAAGATGTGTCTAGAAGAAGTCATTAATCCAAAAAACAAAAATTTTACAACTTCTAGTCATTTTTGGATACTTCTACTAAGAGTACACTGCCATCAATATTAAAGTTTTCATCTTCAGAAGAGTGAATTCAGGAATTGAAAGATCCCTTGTCTTCTCCTTATCATATCACATTAACTTTTAGATTCTTATGCTTTTGACCAACTAACAGATCATTAACCTTAACATTGACAGTTATGTCCACTATGCTGACAAAAAAGACAGCTTTTGTAATTTTCCAATACCAGATAACTTGTCCTAAATGGAATTTTTATTTTTATTTTTTTTAGAGTCAGAGTCTCACTTTGTTGCCTTTGGTATAGTGCCATGGCGTCACAGCTCACAGCAACCTCCAGGTCTTGGGCTTAGGCAGTTCTCTTGCCTTAGTCTCCCTAGTAGCTGGGACTATAGGCGCTAGTCACAACCACAACCCCTAGCTATTTTTTGTTGCAGTTTGGCCAGAGCCAGGTTCGAACCCACCACCCTTGGTATATGGGGCTGGTGCCATACCCACTGAGCCACAGGTGCTGCCCGCTTTTTGTTTTTTTATTTTATTTTTTTTAGAGACAGAGTCTCACTCTGTTGCCCTAGGTAGAGTGCTCTGGGGTCATAGCTCACAGCAACCTCAAACTTGAGCTCAAGCCATCCTTCTGCCTCAGCCTCCAGAGGAGCTGGGACTACAGGTGCCCACCACAACACCTGGCTAGTTTTCCTATGTTTAGTAGAGACATGGGTCTCGATTTTGCTCAGGCTGGTCTGGAACTCGTGAGCTCAAGCAATTTACCTGCCTTCACTTCCCAGAGTGCTAGCATTACAAGTGTGAGCCACCGAGTCTGGCCAGCTGATGCTTTTTTTTTAAGAGAAAGATCAGAAATCAATTGAAAATTGTCCCTTCACCCATCTATGCCATTAAAAGTAGACAGTAATTGTCAGGGGCTGGAGTGAAAGAAATAGGGAGTGACTGCTAATGGATACAGGGTGATGAAAATGTTCTGGAATTAGAAAGCGGTGATGATTGCACAACTTTGTGAAGCTATTGGAAAACACTGAATCATACACTGTAATTTTTATTTATTTACTTATTATTTTTTTGAGACTCAGTATGTTGCCCTCTACAGAGTGCAATGGCATCACAGCTCACAGCAACTTCAAACTGTTGGGCTTAAGTGATTCTCTTGCCTCAACCTCCCAAGTAGCTGGGACTACAGGCTCCCACCACAATGCCGGGCCATTTTTTGTTGTTGTTGTCATTGTTGTTTTAGCAGGCCTGGGCCGGTTCGAACCCGCCAATACCAGTATGTGGCTGTCACCCTAACTACTGAGCTATGGGCACTGAGCCAAATTTTTTTTTTTCCTTTTAGAGACAGAGTCTCACTTTGTCACCCTCAGTAGAGTGCCGTGGTGTCACAGCTCATAGCAACCTCCAGCTCTTGAGCTTAGGCGATTCTCTTGCCTCAGCCTCCCAAGTAGCTGGGACTACAGGCACCTGCCACAATGCCCGGCTATTTTTTTGTTGCAGTTTGGCCGGGGCTGGGTTTGAACCCGCCACCCTTGGTATATGGGGCCAAGGCCCAACTCACTGAGCCACAGGCACCACCCCAATTTTTTTTTTTTTTTTGAGACAGTTTGTCACTCTGTTACCCAGGCTGAAGTGTAGTGGTATTATCACAGCTCACTGCAACCTCAAATTCCTGGGCTCAAGCATTCCTCCTGCCTCAGCCTCTCAAGTAAGTGAGACTATGTGCACATGCCAGCACACCCAGTTATTTTTCTATTTTTCATAGAAAGAAAATATCACTATGTTACCCAGACTGGTCTCAAACCCCTGGCCTCAAGCAATCCTCCCATCTCAGCTTCTCAAAGTGCTGGGATTACTGGCATGAGCCACCACACTGACCCAAACTCTTGTTAATGTTGATATTTTGACCTCCTTTTATGAATCACAAATGTTCTCAACAGTATCTAGAATGGTGGATCCTTTCCAGGTTTTAAATGACTTTTCCCAGAATCCTTAGAGGAATCATTATCTGTGGTAGCTACAGCCTTATGAGATGCATTTCTGAAATAATAAGACTTGAAAGTCAAAATTACTCTTTGAGTCATGAGCTTCAGAATGGATGTTGTGTTAGCAGGATGAAAATAATATTAATCTCTATCAGACCTCTTGGGTGACTAGAGACATTGTCACAGAGCAGTAATATTTTATTTTCCTCACAGTTGCATCTAATCCTAGGAGCAGTAATGTTTTAAAATAAAATTTTATTTCTGAGCAGTAGGTTTCAATAGTGGACCTAAAATATTCAGTAAATCATACTATAAACAGATGTGTTGTTACCCAGGCTTTACCATTCCATTGATAGAGCACAGGTAGAATAGATTTATTTATTTTTTCTGAGATAGAATCTCAGTCCATTAACCAGGCTAGACTTTATAACTTTTCTGTAAATCGAAAATACTACAAAATAAAGTTTGTTTTAAAAAATAGTTATTCTGGCTCAGTGCCCGTTGCTCAGTGGTTGGGTCGCCAGCCACATACACTGGGGCTGGCTTTTTCGAATCCAGCCGGGCCTGCTAAACAACAACATAAAATAGCCAGGTGGGCGGTGCCTGTGGCTCAGAGTTGGGTACTGGCTCCATGTACCGAGCATGGCGAGTTCAAACCCGGCCCCGGCCAAACTGTAACAAAAAAATAGCTGGGCATTGTGGCAGACGCCTGTAGCCCCAGCTACTCAGGAGGCTGAGGCAAGAGAATTGCGTAAGCCCAAGAGTTGGAGGTTGCTGTGAGCTGTGATGTCATAGCACCCTACCGAGGGAGTCATAGTAAGACTCTATCTCAAGGCTCGGCGCCCATAGCTTAGACAGTAGGGCACAGGCCACATACACCAAAGGTGGCAGTTTCGAGCCCGGCCCAGCCTGCTAAACAACAATGACAACTGCAACCAAAAAATAGCCAGGCATTGTGGAGGGCACCTGTAGTCCCAGCTACTCAGGAGGCCGAGGCAAGAGGATTGCTTAAGCCCAAGAGTTGGAGGTTGCTGTGAGCTGTGACACCATAGCACTCTACCGAGGGCTACATAGTGAGACTGTCTCAAAAATAATATTATCATCTTTTGGGGACAAAACACGATTGTAAGAGGGACTTACCTAACAAATGCAATCAGTGTAACCTGGTTTCTTGTACCCTCAATGAATTCCCAACAATAAAATAATAATAATAATATTATCATTATTATTATTATTATTATTATTCTGAGAAGGGATTCAGGCATCCACAGCACAAAATGGTATAGGACACTTGCCCTAGAGCTACAGACGTAAGGGCAGAGAGTACACCAGGATCAAGTAGATAGCTTTGTGGGCCAATGGTTGGCAGCAGGGAAACTTTTTTTTTTAAGACAGATTCTCACTCTGGCACCCTGAGTAAAGTGACATGGGGTCATAATTCTCAGCAACCTCAAGCTCTTGGACTCGAGCTATTGTCTTGCCTCAGTGTTTCTATTTTTAGTAGAGATGGGGTCTTGCTGAAGAAATCCTCCCTGCTTCAGCCTCTCAGAGTGCAGGGATAACAGGCATAAGCCACCGCGTCCGGTCAGGGAAACCACTTCTACACATACACAGTCATATGGCTGTCCTGATGCAGGGGTTCTGGGAAACATGACCCCTGGTCTGGGTAGCAAAAACTCTGCACTATGCAAGGGGCATGTGACAGCTTCTGCTACATGAGTTCAAGCACTGAAGTCACAAAGATCCTGTCTGTCAGTGTAGGCTCCAATAGGAAACAGATGGCACTCACATTATGGTGATTGGAGAAGGTTCATTTACAAAAGAAAAAGTTCAAATTGAAGGTAGAGATATCTGGGGCATGGTGGGTCACACCTGTAATCCTAGCACTCTGGGAGGCCAAGACAGGTGGATTACCTGAGCTCATAGTTTTGAGAACAGCCTGAGCAAGAGTGAGACAATGTCTCTAAAAAAAGCAGGGGTTGTGGTGGGTACCTGTAGTCTCAGCTACTTGGGAGGCTGAAGCAAGAGGATCACTTGAGCCCAAGCGTTTGAGGTTGTTGTGAACTATGACACCCTGGCACTCAACCCAGGGCGACAAAGTGAGACTCCGTCTCAAAAAAAAAGAAGAAGAAGAAGGTAAAGGATTCAAATCTCCTTGAAAGCATTCGGAATAAGTCCACCTTAGCAGTAGCACAGTAAGGAGTCCTTATTGGGCCCTCAACAAATAGTTTTAATCTAATTACAATAAAACAGAGAAAAAAAACCTGAGGACTGCAAATCAAGGCTGACCTTGGGCAGGAAAGTTAAAGAATGACTTTTTCAGGCTTGGCGCCTGTGGCTCAGCAGGCTAAGGTGCCAGCCACGTACACCTGAGCTGGCAGGTTTGAATCCAGCCCGGGCCCGCCAAACAACAATGACGGTTGCAACCAAAAAAAATGGCCGGGCGTTGTGGCGGGCACCTGTGGTCCCAGCTACTTGGGAGGCGGAGGCAGGAGACTCCCTTGAGCCCAGGAATTGGAGGTTGCTGTGAGCTGTGATGCCACAGCACTCTATCCAGGGTGACAGCTTGAGGCTCTGTCTCAAAAAAAAAAGAATGACTTCTTCAAATGCAAACACTTGAGTCAGACAAACTGCATGTGAGTTCTGGCTTTGCCACTTCTTAGTGAAATAGAACTTTTTTTTTTTTTTTTTTTTGAGACAGAGCCTCAAGCTGTCACCCTGGATAGAGTGCGGTGGCATCACAGCTCACAGCAACCTCCAATTCCTGGGCTCAAGTGAGTCTCCTGCCTCCGCCTCCCAAGTAGCTGGGACCACAGGTGCCCGCCACAACGCCCGGCCATTTTTTGGTTGCAGCCGTCATTGTTTGGCGGGTCCGGGTTGGATTCGAACCTGCCAGCTCAGGTGTACGTGGCTGGCGCCTTAGCCCGCTGAGCCACAGGTGCTGAGCCAGAACTTGTTTTGTAAATATTAAAACAATAAATGTAATCACTTCCCTAAATTATGTTCTCTAGCTTCTCGTCTCTGGGCTGAGAGACTAACTGGCCCACAACGAGAGAGAGCAGTCACTTGGCCTTTTTTTGCAGGACATTTGGCTGGTAGAATAGTTAAAACATCGAGCTCCCGACAATGTAAACAAGATATTCCTGCCTACCCCTGAGATCCTGCCGAAGGCTGGAGTGAAGAAGACAGCATTACCATCTTCCTTCAGCCTTGAAGGATTGAGGGGGAGAAAAGGGGAAGTGAGATAGGAGGAGGGCATGATTGGACATAAAGATCTTGACTTTTTTTTAATTTTTCTTTTTCTTTTTCTTTTTTTTTTTTTGAGGCAGAGCCTCAAGCTGTCACCCTGGCAGCCATGAGTGCCGTGGCATCACAGCTCACAGCAACCTCCAATTCCTGGGCTCAAGCGAGTCTCCTGCCTCCGCCTCTCAAGTAGCTGGGACCACAGGCGCCCACCACAACGCCCGGCCATTTTTTTTTGGTTGCAGCCGTCATTGTTGTTTGGCGGGTCCCGGGCTGGATTTGCACCCACCAGCTCAGGTGTACGTGGCTGGCGCCTTAGCCCTTTGAGCCACAGGCACTGAGCCTTTTTTTAAATTTTTTGAGACAGGGTCTTTCTCTGTCCCCCGGCAAGAGTGCAGTGGTATCATCATTAACTCATTGCAACCTCAAACTCCTGGGTTCAAGAGACCCTCCTGCTTTAACCTTCTGAATAGTTAGGACTAAAGGCACCTACCACTATGCTCAGCTAATTTTTTTCTGTTTTTTGTAGAGACAGAGTCTCACTTTTGCTCAGGCTGCTCTTAAACTCCTGAGCTCAAGCAATCCCTCCACCTTGGCCTCCCAAAGTGCTAGAAGTATAGAATTACAGGCATGAGACACCATGCCAGCTTTATTTCTTTCCTCTTTTCAGACATTAGATCAGGAGCAAATGGGAGCAGCAAACACTTTGAGAAACGTGCGGATAGTAGGGAAAGGCTCTTGCCCTATTTCCCATTTTAGGACTCTGAAATGAGTTGTCTAGTGGGCTTTCCCCTTGCTAACTAATCTGGTGGCTCAACCCAGTCGGAGAGAGAGAAATCTTGAGGGTTAGCTTTCCCTGGGTTATGATTGAGGCCCAGAAGTTTCCCCAATAGTCAGCCCTTCCTCTAAGTCAGAAGACACCTAAGTTGGGTGCCAGAAGGTCGCACATGAGTAAAACTCCTAGCAAATATCATATTTTGGTTATGTAGAGACCTTCTTACGACTCAGACAGTACTTTGAAAAGGTCTATACAACTGTCGCATGCCTAGAGATCTTAAAACAGATCAGACTTCCTGCCCCCCTTCCTGTCTCCTCTGCTCTCCACCTCCCCCAAATGCCCACCCTCACCCACCAGGGATGATTTCAGTTTGGGGCTTCTCAGAAGCAGAGATTTGGGCCAACGGACATCTTGAGGTTTCTTTCTGCTTTGTGATTCAGAAAATGTATTGAATTATTTATTCTTTCATATCCTACAACCACATTTTTCAGTCACTTTCCTGACCTTGCTATTTACACAATTTCCTTTGCCTTGCAGTTTCTAAAAAGGAAAGTCAGACAGAACATGTGTGTCTTCATTTTAAAAGCATACCCTGAATCTCAAATTATTAGACATATTTCGTTCTTCCTTTTGCATCTAATTGAACAGGGAACTTGTGTAAACTTTGTATGGGAGAATTTCAGAAATGCCAGTGAAAACCACCAACACCTGCCACAGAACTCACTGAAAGGCAGAGACAGCAGTAATTACAAAGGCCTGGTGTGGGCAGGGTGTGGTGTCCTTGAGGAGCTGAACCACAGACTGGAAGCCTTCATGGAGGACTGTGCAGGAGACTGGCCCAATGTTCTCCAGCCTTTTTTCTTTTTTCCTGGCCACACAGAGAGACTATAATCCCACTCCCCACACAGTGGCTGTGTGATTAAATTCAGTGGACTAAGACTGAATATAATGGGCACACATATGTCCCTGAAAAACCTTATGTGCTTATATTAGTTTCCTATTGATTTTATAAAAAATTTTCACAATCTTAGTCACTTAAAGAAACACAGATTTATTCTCTTGCTTCTGGAGGCCAGAATTCTGAAATCAGTTTTACAGGGCTAAAGTCATGGCCAAGTGTGGTGGCTCATGCTTATAATCCTAGTTCTGTGGGAAGCAGGAGGCAGGAGGATACCTTGAGCTTGGGAGTTCTAGACCAGCCTGAGCAAGAGCAAGATCCTAGCCAGGCATGTGGTGGTGCCTGTAGTCCCAGCTACTAGGGAGGCGGAGGCAGGAGGATCACTTGAACCCAGGAGTTTGAGGTTGCTGTGAGCTAGGCTGATGACACCACTCTTTAGCCTGGGCAACAGAGCAAGACTCAAAAAAAAAAAAAAAAAATTAGGGCATTGGCAAGAGCTGGTTCCTTCTGTAGAATTCTTGCCCCTCTAGCCTCCTGCATTCCTCAGCTCATAACCCCTTCCTTGCATCACTCCAAGGTCTTCAACCTTCACATCTCCTACTTACATTTTCCTGCTTTCTTGTGGCCCTCTTATAAAGACGCTAATGATTACCCATCACCACCGGACAATCAGGATAATCTCCTCATCTCATGAACCTTAATTTGATCAAAGTCCCTTTGCAATGTAAAATAAAATTCCCAGATTCTGAAGATGAGCAGGTTAGGAAGAGGACTTTTTTGAGGGCTATTGTTCAGCCTACCTGCCGTGATCCTGTGCACTCTGTCTTTCCACATTTGCCAGCTGAACATAGAGAATTAAGAAGCCAAGAGGTGGGGAAGCCATCCAGTAGAAGGAGCCTGGGATGCTGAGTGACTAGGAAGAGCAGAGCTCCTTCGTTGACCACACTGGACTGTGAAATGAAGGCGCAAACAACACTTACTGTGCAAAGCACATGCGGTAGGTGGAATTATTGGCCCCAGTTCTTCAGCCCTCTCTGCATCCACACTCTTGCCATGTACAGCCTCATCATGAGCCGAGTGTACTTCCTAGCCCCTTGACATTGGACTTGATCATATGTTAATGGAAGTAACAGTCTACCCAGGCCTGAAGACATTGCTCGTGCTTCCACTTCATTCATTCTTCTGCCATCACCACACACTCAATCTATATCAGCTGGACTCTAGCTGAGACATCTGTGCTTCATGATGAATGACTGCTGTATTAAGCCAATAATTTTAGGGTGATTTACCAGATAGCAATAATTGACTAATGCAAACACTGAGGTTTTAATTTGTTTATTACAGCAGCTGGACTAGATTGGGACCTGGGAGAGTGAGTGAGAGAACAGGGAGAATCAAATGCTGTGGCCAGGAAATAAGAAGTTGGAATCTATTATTCCAGAGGAATAGCAGTTCCCAGTGACAGCAACATCTGGGACATGACCAGGGAAGAAAGTGGCCAATGTTGAGTGTAGGCAAAGGTCACTGGGAATAAGCAGATCAAAGATAATGACAGGAATTGAGGTAGAATGGAAGACTTGTCACCAGCCAAATGCCTGAGCTACCACTGAATGTGTGTGACCAGTTTTGAGATTGAAAAACTGGATATCAGGTAATTTTGGAAAAAATTAGAATTCCTAGAATGATCCTAAGAATAGTAACTGGAAGTAGAAGATCTCTCCTTATTTCCTGTTGTATGAAAAGGGTAGGAATTGGGAGGTGAGGTCTTTACTTGGAAAGATAAGCTGTACATGATCTCAGTTGTCTAATCTAGTCCCCCAGAACAAGAAGAAAGGCTGTGGGACTGAACAGTCTCCATTAAACCACAGATGTCGTGAGATTATATTGGAGCTTCTGCTAAGCGGAACAAAGAACTATGGCACTGGCTGGGTAGTTCAACAAGACCACAATTAAATGCAAATGCAAAAGTGGCTTCCACTAACACATTTAATGTTTTATATCACTTGTTTTATTATTTTATTATCCCATAAATTGCACGTAGGTGTGGTGGCTCATGTCTGTAACAAACTGAGACAGGTGGATTGCTGGAGGTCAGGAGTTTGAGACCAGCCTGAACAAGGGTGAGACCCCCATTTCTAAAAAAACTAGCTAGGAAAAAAACAGAAAGAAAGAAAGAAAATCGAAAATATTTTGGTGGTTCCTGTGGTTCAAGGAGTAGGGCGCCGACCCCATATACCAGAGGTGGTGGGTTCAAACCCGGCTCCAGCCGAAAACTGCAAAATAAAATAAAATAAAATAAAAACTAGCCATGCAGGGCGGCGCCTGTGGCTCAGTGAGTAGGGCGCCAGCCCCATATACTGAGGGTGGTGGGTTCAAACCTGGCCCCAGCCAAACTGCAACAAAAAAATAGCCGGGCGTTGTGGCGGGTGCCTGTAGTTCCAGCTACTCGGGAGGCTAAGGCAAGAAAATTGCCTAAGCCCAAGAGCTGGAGGTTGCTGTGAGCTGTGACACCATGGCACTCTGCCGAGGGTGACAAAATGAGACCCTGTCTCTAAAAAAAAAAAAAACTAGCCAGGTATTGTGGTGGGTGCCTGTAGTCCCGGCTATTTGGGAGGCTGAGGTACGAGAATCACTTGAGCCCAGGAGTTGGAGTTGGCTGTGAGCTATGACACCATGGCATTCTACCAAGGGCAACATAGTAAAACTCTGCCTCAAAAAAAAAAAAAAAAAAAAAAATGCACAGGGACAAGAAATAGCATGAGCATATTCTGTAAATCCTTTTTAGAAATCAAACTTGCTGGCAATAATATGATCTCAGGATAAATGAACGTGATGTTTAAGTGTGCCTACCAAAGGGTCTAGAAGTGCTCATAAACTCACTTATTTCTACAGCTCTAGGCACCCTGGGGATATAAAGTGCATTTTCCAGCAAAATTGTCTCAAGCTTCCCTTTGCAACACAAGTTTCCTGTCCTCATTACAGATGGCATTGCAGTAGTGCATTCCTAGCAGTTTATATGGTATGACAGGCAGAATAATAGTCTCTAGAAATCTGTATCCTAATCCCTGGAACCTATAAATATGTTACCTTACATGGCAAAGGGGATTTAAATTTGCAGATGAAATTAAATTTGCTAGTAAGCTGACCTTGAGATGGATAATACATGTGAGCCCAACATAACCACAGGAGTCCTTTTTTCTTTTCTTTTTTTTTTTTTTTTTGAGGCAGAGTCTTACTCTCTCACCGGGGGTAGAGTATATCATCATAGCTCATAGCAACCTCAAACTCTTGGGCTTAAGTGAGCCTCTTGCCTCAGTCTCACAAGTAGCTGAGACTACAGGTTCCCGCCACAACACTCGGCTCATTTTTTTTTTTTCTATTTTTAGTAGAAATGGGAGTCTCACTCTTGGTCAAGCTGGTCTTGAACTCAAGCAATCCACCCTCCTCTGTCTCCTAGAGGGCCCAGCCATCACAGAGGTCCTTATAAATGGAAGAAGGAGGTAGAAGAGAACAGAGAGATGGCAGCGTGAGAAAGGCTTGGCCCAACCCTGCTGGCTTTGAAGACAGAAGTGGGCCACACAAGCCAGAGTAAGACACTAGCCTTTAGAAGCTAGAAAAGTCAGGGAAACAGATTATCCCTTATGGCCTCCAGAAGGAATGCAGCCTTATTACACCTTGATTTTCGCCCCTTGGTTTTAGACTTCTGACTTTTATCATAAATTTGTGTTGTTTTAAGGCACTAAGTTTGTGGTAATTTGGTACAGCAGCAATAGGAAACTAATAAACCTGCATTCTCAATTCCATGAGCTATTCCAGGATCCCACCAACAAATTCTCCTTTTTACTTAAGCTAGTTTGAATTAGGTTTTATTTCTTCTGCAACTCAATTTACAAAGGTCACTCATTAGCAAACAATGCTCCTCACTAGGAACAGAAACCAGACTTTCAGAAATAAAATATGTATATTAAACCCTGAAGACGTCATTACATGATTTCTTCTGCATGATAATTGTACAGAAAAAATACAAGGGATTTAAAGAAGTATAAAAGTTAGCATTTGACAGGTGAGATTATTTTACTGAATTAAAATGTAGATTAAGGAGCTATGTGTTCTAATTTCCCTTTGATTTTAAAGATCAAGGTAGATAAATAAAAAATATAGTTTCCTGGCTCAGCGCCTGTGGCTCAATGGGCTAAGGGGCCAGCCACGTACACCTGAGCTGGCAGGTTCGAATCCAGCCCGGGCCCGCCAAACAACAATGACGGCTGCAACCAAAAAAATGGCCGGGCATTGTGGCTGGCACCTGTAGTCCCAGCTACTTGGGAGGCGGAGGCAGGAGACTCGCTTGAGCCCAGGAATTGGAGGTTGCTGTGAGCTATGATGCCACAGACGCTATCCAGGGTGACAGCTTGAGGCTCTGTCTCAAAAAATATATATATATATGGTTTCCTTCTGATTTCTTTTTTGA
Source organism: Perodicticus potto (assembly GCA_963574655.1). Lineage (NCBI taxonomy): Eukaryota > Metazoa > Chordata > Mammalia > Primates > Lorisidae > Perodicticus > Perodicticus potto. The sequence continues at coordinate 27,119 of CAUYRH010141508.1, forward strand.
CCCATCAGTTATTTGAAAGTAGGTTCTTGGTTTCCAAATATTTGGGCATTTTTCAAAATCATTTCTTTTGTTGATTTCTAATTTAATTTTATTGTGGTCACAGAACATACTTCATATAGCTGAAATTTTTCCTTTTTTTTTTTTTTTTTTTGTTGAGACAGAGTCTTATTTTGTTGCCCTCAGTAGAGGGCCATGGCGTCACAGCTCACAGCAACCTAAAACTTTAGGGCTTAAGCAGTGCTCTTGCCTCAGCCTCCCAAGTAGCTAGGACTACAGGTGCCTGCCACAATGCCTGGCTATTTTTAAAGACGGGGTCTGGCTCTGGCTCAGGCTGGTCTTGAACCTGTGAGCTCAGGACAATCTGCCCACCTCGACCTCCCAGAGTGCTAGGATTACAGGTGAGAGTCACCTTGGCTGGCCTTTGCTGAAACTTTTAACATGTATTTAACTTATTTTATGGCCCAGAAAAATTGTCTGTTTTGACAAATGTTTTGTGTGTTCTATTGTATATGATGCCACAAGTAAGACATTTCAAATATGAAGACACAGACCAGTTACAAGAAAAGGATGAGAAAATATGTTATAGTAGCACTAATCAAAAGAAAGCTGTAGGGGCTATATCAGTATCAGACAACATAGATTTCAGATCACAGAATATTAACAAGGATTTTATGATGGAAAAGGGGGTCAACTCCTTCAGAGGACATAATCTAAATGTTTATGTACTTAGCAACAGAGTTTTGAAACACAGGAAGTGAAAACTGACAGAACCACAAAGAGAAATAGACAAATCCAAAATCATAGAGATTTCAACACCACTCTCAGTAATTCATAGAACAAATAGACAAACAGACCTGAACAACACTATCAATCGATGGGACCTAATTGATACTTACAGAACATTTCACTCAACCCTACCATGCTAGTCCCTAGCATAAAGTACATAAGCTGTTGAAAAATCTATTGCCAGGGGTGGCAGCTGTGGCTCAAAGGAGTAGGGCACTGGCCCCATATACCAGAGGTAGCGGGTTCAAACCCAGCCCCGGCCAAAAACTGCAAAAAAAAAAAAAAAAAAAAAAAAAAAAAACTATTGCCAGGACAGGCTCAGTAGCTCACACCTCAAATCCCAGCACTCTGGGAGGCTGAGGCAGGTGGATTACTTGAGCTCAGGAGTTCAAGACCAGCCTGAGCGGCTCAGCACCTGTGGCTCAACTGGCTAAGGTGCCAGCCATGTACACCTGAGCTGGCAGGTTCGAATCCAGCCCAGGCCTGCCAAACAACAATGACGGCTGCAACCAAAAAATGGCCGGGCATTGTGGCGGGTGCCTGTGGTCCCAGCTACTTGGGAGGCAGAGGCAAGAGACTCACTTGAGCCCAGGAATTGTAGGTTGCTGTGAGCTGTGATGCCACAG
>CAUYRH010141511.1:0-23120 GCA_963574655.1 Perodicticus potto
TATAATTGGAAATACAACACACCAAAACTCATGGGGCGTGGCAAAAGTAGCCTAAAGGGAAATTGGTAGTACCACATCAACAAAGAGGAAAGTTCCCAAATGATCAAACTAATCAAATGTGTGTCACTATGAAAATTTGGAGACAGACTGTGTTATGGTCCATTATCTCACTTCCAAAAAATAGCCAACAGCATCCTTTCTGATTCACCCATGCTCAGCTTTTTGGTGTTGCTCAGAGGGCTTTTTTTGTTACCTCCCATGCAGATTTTGTTTCTTGATTTTTGTGTATTTCAAACACTTTCATAATGGCCCACATAGTACCCCTCGAGGAACTAAAGTAAAGAAGAGCAACCTATACCCAAATTTAGCAGAAGGAAGGAAAAACACACAGATTGGAACACATTTATTGATGAGTGCAAGAAGTTTACAAGGAGGTTCAGTAAATATGCCCAGGTCCGTGTAGGACTTCAGAGCTAAGAATAGAGATGCGAGTACCTTGTAATAAAGACACTTTCCCTCTTTATGGAGGTTTAACTTTGCTCACAGTAGGCAGGAACTCTGTCTCATTTACCCAGTGGGGAATGAGTAACTTTTGTTGAATACATGTTTGAATAGCTCCAGCTTCTGTCTAGGACAGTGCGTGACAAATAGTAGTGTTCAAAATTTGTTTGCTGAGTGATGGCACGAGGTATAACTATGTGCTTTATTGCTGGAAGGGACCACGCACGTAGTTATCTTGTGGCTGCTGGGTCAACTTTCCCCCACTCCACACACACACACACACGGAGCTGCTGTAGTGGCTGTAGTATAAGGTGCTTCTGGGCAGGTAGCCTAAGACTGGCTGTCTGCACCCCCTACCCATTCTGGAAAGAGGGAAAGGTGGTTGCCCCAAAGAGGTAGCTGGAAAGACTCAAACCCAGGAGTCCCTTGCTTTCTCAATTCCGGGGAGTAAGAAGCAGAAAACTTTTCTGTCCACCTAGAGCAGACTTTGGTTTTGTTTCTTCTTCCTTTTGGTCATGACCGAGAGAGAGAAGCAGAACTGAAATCAAAGTAGGGTCACTGAGGAATTGGGACGCCCTCCTGGAGGGGTTCACAGGGAAACAGGGCAGTGTGCCTGGCCACACAGGTGCCAATGGGCAGGCGTCAGCAGCACGCTCTGCCTCAGAGGGTCCAGCAGCAGCGTCCCCCACCGAGTGACCAGGAGTTGAGGCCCGGGATTATTGTTCCCTCCTGACATCACTGTCCTCCAACCCAGCGCCTGGCAAGCAGGCAGCACTTCGCATTCAGTTCTGTCTGCACCACTCAACTCCAAGGTCCTTTAGGAAAAAGAAATCCAGGTGCTTCTCAACTGTAGCCCAGTGACTTAGTGATAGTTTTGGCAATAGACACATCAATAAAACTCAAATTCTGCACGCATCAGTTCTTCCTCACAGTTCAGTACATCAGCCACTCCCAGCTTGAGCACCAGTTGTTTTGGTCAGAGGTGAATTTCAATAGCTGCTCAGAAAGGCCATTATCCAACACGTTCAAATAGTAAAGGATACTGTGCAGCCTAGGGGCCCAGAGAAATTACTTGTCACTGTCGATGTCACCAGACTCTAAGGCTCAAGTTTCATTTGCAAGTGAACTCAACCTTCAGCATTTTCTTTGCCACGGGACTCAGAATATAGTAACAAATATCTCCTGTTCTAAAAATGCAAGTTCTTTTTTTTTCAGCAGGCAGGATTTCTGACACGAACAGATGTGCATACTTGGCTATCACTATTTTTTGTTACTGACTCTGCTTTGTGATCTCCATCAATCTGCCAGTCCTGCACCTGACAACTTCTCAGCGCAGGAGCCATGCACGCAGGGGCAATCGCTCATCCTTGTCAGCGATCCAAACTCTGGGCTGTTTATGTTCCTGTAACCATTATCTACCCGTAGGGAAACCACACTCTCTTTCCATCAGAAAACAACATATTCATTTAAAATTCAACTCATTGCTTCGCGGCCTTTTGGCCAAGATCAAGTGTAAAATTCAACTCATCAATTACCCACCAATAACCCTCCATCTTAGAAGGGTACAGGTGAAACTTACTAAATGCAGAATATAAAAGTCTTAACACAGTAACTAAGAAAATACCATGCAGGCTATGTTAACCAGTTTGATGAAAATATTTCAGATTGTATATGAAACCAGCACATTGTACCCCACAGTTGCATTAATGTACACAGTTATGACTTAATAAAAAATAATAAAATAAAATTCAACTCATTCAGAAGGAAGAACAAAATAAACCAGTTAGAATCTAGATGCATCAGAAATTCTGACTTCTGATCCTCTTTCTCCTTAACAGCTCACTCCTTCTGGGACACAGGTATTCTGGTTTCCTCTTAATCTTTGGTGAGAGTAATCTCAGACAGCTTTTTTTCTTCTCCCCGGTGGAGAGCTTGCCTGCAGTCTCACTGGTCCCTGAGCAGGCTGCCCACGCCTGCCCACTCCTCTCCTCTGTCTTGGGTTGGAAGTACCAGAAAATGAATGATCTGGGTCTCTAAAAATGGGCTTTTAGTTACACACATTGTTACTACAGTACCTGCAAAATCTGTCTCATTGCTTGTATTTTATAGAGGACTGACACTCGTAGACACTAAGTACTGCCCAAAGTTAAACATCTAGTAAAGATCACAGTTAGATCAGCAAGTGCTATGGGCTGAATTATGTCCCTCCTAATTTCTATATTAAACTTGAACCCTCTGTGCCTCCAATTACACCCGTATTTGGAGATAAGACCTTTAAAGAGTTTTGTTAAAGTTCAATATATAAATATCCATTGTATACCACTAACAATTAGAGAATTAAAGTTAAAATGACAATACAAAATATGAAATACATAGAATAATTCTTCAGAAATATATAGTATTTCTACATGGAAAACTTCTAATTATTATTGAAAATATAAAAAGACACATGTCTATATATTGTAAAATTGTTATTAATGTTGGTTTTTTTTAAGAGTTGTTTAAGTTAAAATGTGACTGTTAGTGTGGGCCTTAATCCAAGCTGAGGTGGTGTCCTTGGAAAAGGAGGAAATTTGGGGACCAAAAAAGAGACACCAGGGGTGCACACATACTCACAGAGGAAAGACCACATGAGGATACAGTAAGAAATTTTCCATCTCTGAGCTCAGGAGAGAGGCTTCGGAACAAGGAACCTCAGGGGAACCTTGAGCTTGGAATTCCAGCCTCCAGAACTGTGAGAAAATATATTTCTGTTGTTCAAGCCCTGAGTCTGTGGAACTGTGTTATGGCAGCCTCAGCAAAGCAAACTAATACAGTTACAAACTGGATTTATCTGCTGGTAACAGAGACCTAATAACAATGGCTTAAACTATGGTTTGACAAATGATGACCCATGGGCCAAATATATTCACTGCCTATTTTTGTAAATAAAGTTTTATTGGAACACAGCCATGCCCGTTGGGTTACCTGTTGTCTGTGGCCACTGCTGCTCTGCAGTAGCAGAGTTTAGCAGGTGCAACAGAGACCAGATGTCCCACAAAGCCTAAAACATCTTCTATATTGTTTTGTTTACTATACTTACCAGAATTTACTGTATTTACTATACATCCCTTTACAAAAAACAGTTTGGTGACCTGTGTCTTAAACAAACAGGGGTCTAAGGGTTTATTGTCTCATATAAAAGAGGTCCTGAGGCTGGCAATCCAGGGTTGCTATGGCAACTCCTCCCAAGTGATTGGGGACCTATGCTCCTCCAATCTCTTTGCTCCACTATCTTCAGGGAACCATTTGTAGCTTGTGTCCTCAAGACATAAAATGGCTGCTGGGCATCCAGCCATCACATTTGTGTTCTAGAAAGGAAACAGGAACGAACAAGGTACAGAATCAAGGAGATTTCTCAGAGATCTCAGCTTTTTAGGCTAATAAAGAAGAAATGAGGCCCCTATTTCAGGTAGCGGCAGAGGACTATAAAAAAGGGGAATATGAGAAAGAGAGAATGGAGATAAAGACCCAGTGGATGTGGGAGGTAAGGGTGAAGACCCACACAAAGACCTGAGAGTTTGTAATGAGTCTCCAGCCTGCAATGAGGCCCATGAGATGATGGGCACAGTGAGAAGGGGCACATGTGTGAGGGACACTTTGCCCAGAAAGGGCCTGAGTCTAGTTTTGGATGGAGAGGAAAAAGACAGGTGGAATAAAGTCATAGGCAATATAAAAATATGGGTAATTTGCTGGGTGCGGTGGCTCACACCTATAATCCTAGCACTCTGGGAGGCCAAGGCAGGTGGATCACTTGAGCTCAGGAGTTCCAGACCAGCCTGAGCAAAAGCAAGACTCTTGTCTCCACTAAAAAAATAGAAAAACTGAGGCAAGAGGATCTCTTGAGTCTAAGAGTTTGAGGTTGTTGTGAGCTATGATTCCACAGCACTCTACCCAGGGAAACAGAATGTAAGACTCTGTCTCAAAAAAAAAAACAAAAAATGGGTAATTCAAACTCAAACCATCTCCAAAATCACTATGTCCAGCTCACAGGCCATGGCCAGCCTATCCTAGCATATTGTTCTGCAGAAAACTAGGGAAAGCAGCTCAAGAGAAAAGGTGCTGGCACAGAGCCTGTTGCTGGAAGTTATCAAAGCTGTGCCGTCCATGCCCTTTTCCAAACACTCTGTCCCTCCCTCATCACATCCTGCCCGGCCCACAAAGACAAGACTCTGACCCTGAGAGAGACAGGCTCCACCTCTCATGCTGCCCCCAGCCCCAATGCTCCAACCAGCTGGTCAGCCCTGCAGACCAAAAGAGAAATGGGCATATGGCCTTAGTGACTGGGGGAAAGGACGGTGAGAATTAATTGGGGGAAGGGGACCAGAAATTGCAAAGGGTTTAAAAGCCACCAGTTGGCTCGGCACCTGTAGCTCAAGTGGCTAAGGCGCCAGCCACATACACCAGAGGTGGTGGGCTCAAATCCAGCCCTGGCCTGCCAAACAACAATGACAACAACCACCAAAACATAGCCAGGCGTTGTAGCAGGTGCCTGTGGTCCCAACTACTTGAGAGGCTGAGGCAAGAGGATCACTTGAGCCCAAGAGTTGGAGGTTGCTGTGAGCTGTGACACCACAGCACTCTACCCAGGGTGACAGCTTGAGGCTCTGTCTCAAAAAAATAAAATAAACAAACAAAACAAAACAAAAATAAATAAATAAATAGATAAAATAAAATAAATAAAAGTCACCAGTTGTAAAGCAATCGGTTGCCTTAATCCAGCTTTTGAATGGAAGAGCCTAATGGTGAATTGTCTCATTGCCCCACGCCGCCGGCCCCCACCATATGTTTTCTTTGTTGTGTTCATGAAATGGTAGAAAATGCGATAGGCCGAGGAGGCTCACAAACCAGTTTCCCACAATGAAGGCCTCAAAACAAAGGTTCTTCTCTGGTTCCTTCCCATCCTCGCACCTGTCAGTCTCATTCTCCCCTGAGGCTGGCTGGGGAAACTAAGAATCCCTCTTCCCCTAGACGGGTCATAAGAACCACAACCCCTTTTCCTGTAAACAGCCACAAAACCTAAAATTATACTGTGTAGAAACTAGTCAAGAAAAGGTTATCTCATCTACCTGGTTTGATTGCAGGTTACAAGAAGCCCATTCCAGGACGGGCTTTGGCCCACACTTAGAAGAAAGAACGCGGCTCAGGGCGGCCAAGAAGAATCTAGACAGGCAGGCTGGTGTCCCCACTCGGTCTGTGAGTGCTAAATGATAACCTTTCTGTGTAGTCATATTTCTACATGGCTGTCCATACTTTGCTGAACCTAGGCCTAAAAGTGGACAATTGCTCCTGTGTCTTGGGGTCTCATCCTTTATGTTCCCAGTGTACACATTAAATAAATGTGTATGTCTTTTCTCCTATTAATTAATCTGCTTCATATCAATGAGTTTTCAGCCAACTTTTAGGGGGCCCAAGGCTTTTGCTCCCTACAAGGGGAAGAAATTGTAGATACGATTGGCTCCCATCCAGTCATTTTGCAGATGAGGAAAGAGCCCTTCATGTCTACAATGCCTAAGTCACAGGCTCAATGCTGACGGCCTGGGACTTTGTCACTTTTCCTGCCCTTTCCCCCACTGAGTCCAGACCTAGGAAAAAAGAGATGCTGTCTCTAAGCAGGTTGTGATTTCAATGGACTCTGACTAGTACCCTTAGGCCATGCGACCAAACAGGATCTGCTGAACCACCTCTTATTGTTGCAGGAAGACGAGGCCGGTGGAGAGAAAGAGCACCCAACACCATGTTTACAAGAGGAAGGGCTTTATTCCCTGGCTGGGAGCTTACAGCATAGAAGAATTCCAAATGGCCCCGCTCTCCAACTGGCTTGGTCTTTCCCTTTTTATCCCCAGTCAAAAAGTTCCAACCGACAGGTACCTTACTCATTAGCCAGTTTGAATCAAGTGGAAGATGCTGTTCCAGCCCCCATAGAACTACAGGATCTCACAGAAGTGGAAATTTCCAAGTTCCAGGAAGTTAAGTTTACAAATTCCCCAGTCACCATGGAGAGGACCCTGCAGGTGTATCCGAGCTGGTCTCCTTGAGAAGACCTGTTCTCCCAGACCCCACCCTCTCTCTCACTATGGAACAAAAAAACCCAAGAACACCTCCCTTCCCTCAGATTCCTGGCCTCAAGCAGGATGCAGGTTTTAATTCTCAAAAAATGTTGGGGGGAGGTTTAAAGAAACATCTCATGAGGCACTTTGCCTTTACCTCTGTTAGAATTTTGGGATCAGTTATGTGGCATTTAGCACGAGTGACTGCATTTTGGTTTGAGTGTGTTAGGGGCCTCCCTATCACGTATAAATATTAAATAAATTTTTCCATCTTTTCTCCTATTAATTAATCAGCCGCAGGTAGATTAAGTTACATCTTTGATCTAACTGCTATGCTCTTTCCCGACCAATGAACTTACTTTAACCAATAAGATGCAAACTTATGTAAATTATTTGGCCCCAGCCAGCCAAAAATTGTCAACGATTGATTTCAAGAGCCACCACCCAACTTCCCTTTCTAGCCATAAAAATATCTGACTCTCCATCCTCACTCCCAGCCCACCCCCCCAGGGAACCACTTGGTAAATTCCTCACCAGAGTGAGTTCCTTTGTCTGGCAATTAAGTAAGTTCAGCGTTTTGCTTGCTTTTTCAATCTGCGGAGTTCATTTTTCCTTTATAGAAAATAAAGAAATGCTATGTTGTATTCTTGTACTCTGGAGTCTGGGGATTGAGATTCATTCGGCTCATGGCTCACCAGCTCATTGGTTCAGGAGCTGCCTGCCGCCAACAGCGACCATCTGAAACTCAGGCCAAGAAGTATGAAATACATCATATGGGGGAAGAAATTGTTTGCATTCCTAAAGCAAACTCTTAGTTGGATTTTTCCCATCTCCATCATCTCCCTAAATTCTGAGATTTCATCCTTCATGAGGGCACCTTTATTCTTTGCTCTAAGAAAAAAACCCCTGTGAACCTTTTAGTTTCACAAATGTAAGGCACAAGCTGTCCTTCAGGAAGGAGGTGTTTGTGCTACTGCAGTCCCCTGAGCAGAACAGCCTTAGGATGACAATGTGAAAGTGAGAGGCCCTCAGAGAAGCCTATTCTGGGAGAGGAGCAAAGATCAAAAGCTGATGGATGGTTTTCATAAATAACTTGGACATCAACAGTAGCTTCAGGGCCAAGTGACCCTGTGAGGCCCCGCATCAGGGAGAAGTCATGCTCCCCATGCTCAAAGCATAAGGCTGACAACCCAGAATGAGCAGCTATTTTGTCTCTTTTCTATTTCAGATTAATATAAAGGTGCAGATGAATAGATCACACCGTTTGCATTTATTAGGTAGGGTCCAAGTTGTAGTTGTTGGGGGTGGGCTAACGCAGCCACACACGAACCTTTTCCCCTCCTCCTCCTCTCCTTGTAAGACAAAGACACAAAGGATCTGGCTAGCTCTGCCCCCTAAAAGTTGGCACCAAAAGACCCTAATGTGACAGGCAGCCTGTGGAATGTCCCCACTTCCACTCCCACCTCCCTGGCCCCATATAAAAATGGTCTCTAACTTCTCCCTGCCCCCTCCCCCAATGCCCTACAGACTCCATCTTTGCACTGACCAGGTAGGTCACCCTCCCCTTTCAATAAACCTGGCCCAGACATCTCCTTTGTGGCCTGATGTCTGGGCCCCACTGTTCACACCTTTCAGTTGTACCCCTCACCCAGGAGGTTTGCCACATACCCTTACATGGTACCTGTTAGGTGAGGGCACAGCAATCGCCTCCCTCTTCCACTCTCCCCAAGAACACTCCCCTCCCCTCAGATTACTGGCCTCAAGCAGGATCCGGTTGAGTTTGTGTTTTTCTCCTGCGTAGGCCTCTATTTTTTTCACCTAGTCTTTCACATTAGTCTTGAGTACATTGGCTTCTTCCTTTTCCATTCTTATGATACTTTACTAAGTAGAATGTTCTCCAACTCCATCTAGGGTAATACAAAGGATGTAAAGTCTCCATCTTTTTTTTTTTTTTAGGCTAAATAGTATTCCATGGTATACATAACCACAGTTTATTTATCCATTGATGTGTAGATGGGCACTTGGGTAGATTCCACATCTTGGTGATTGGGAATTGTGTTGCTATAAACATTCTGGTGCAAATGTCCTCACACTAAAATGATTTTTTTTTCTTCTGGGTAGATGCCTTTCAGGGTCAAATGGAAGGTCTACTTTTAATTCTTTGAGGATTCTCCATACTTCTTTCCAAAGAGGCTGTATTAGTTTCCAGTCCCACCAGCAGTGTAAAAGTGTTCCCTTCTCTCCACACCCTCTCCAGCATCTTCAGCTTTGGGTCTTTGTGTTGTGGGCCATTCTCACTGGGGTTAGGTCATATCTCAGGGTAGTTTTGATTTGCATTTATCTGATAATTAGGGACACACAGGAATAGCTATTTTAAATGGTAGTTTCCCATTATAATTTATAATTGGTTGTATTAGTTTCCTAGGGCAGAACACCACAGGCTGAATGGGTTAAAGAACGGAAATGTGTTTTCTCCCAGTTCTGGAAGCTGGAAGCCCGAGATCAAGGTGTTGGCAGCCTGACTTCTCCTGAGGCCTCTCCCTAGCTAGCAGAGGGCCACTTTCTGTGTGTCCTCACATGGCCACCTCTTCGTCTGTGTGTGTTTTAACCTTTTCTTAGGAGAACACAAGTCTTACTGGCATGGAACCCACCAATATTACCTTTTCTTACCCTAATTATCTCTTTGAAGGTCCTGAGCAGGTTGGGACTTTAACATATGGATTCGTGGGGGCACAAAATTCAGTCCATAACATTCTGCATCTGCCACCCAAATTCACGCCCTTCTCATATGCAAAATTCATTCACTCCATCCTAACACCCTCAAAGTCTTAACCCATTCCAGCATCAACTATAAGTCCAAAAATCTCCTCTACATATCATCAGACTGGAGGTATGACTCATTCTGGAGCAAAATTCCTCTCTAGCCATAAATCCTTTAAAAGCAGACAAGTCTACTTTTAGATCCCTGAGTATTCTCCATACTTCTTTCCAAGAGGGACGTATTAGTTTGCACTCCCACCAGCAGTGCAGAAGTGCTCCCTTTTCTCCATATCCACACCAACATCCTCGGTTTGGGGATTTTGTGATGTGGGCTAATCTTACGGGAGTTAGATGATATCTCAAAGTGGTTTTGATTTGCATTTCTCAGAGGATTAAAGATGATGAGCAGTTTTTAATGTGTCTGTAGGCCATGCACCTGTCTTCTTCAGAGAAGCTCACCTATCGTGCATAATGCTGATCTATTAGTATAGAGTATAAATGTCTTAACACAATTAAGTAAGTGAGATGAGGTATATATTAACCAGTGTGATGTAAGCGTTCCTAATTCTATATGACATCAGCACAATGTACCCCATAAATGCATTAATGTATACATGATCTATGTGTTTATGGTTTAATAAAAAAATAAAAAATAAATAATAAAAGCAGACAAGTTATCTGCCTCCAAATTACAGTGGTGGGACAGGCATGGAATAGATTTTTGCATTCCAAAAGGGACAAGTCACGAAGAAGAAAGGATCCCAGGCAAAATGAAGGGACAATTTATTCAATTTTAAAACTCAAGAAGGGTTCTATCCTCTGTCCTCCAGACCCACGAGGCACCCCCACCCCCCCAGCCTAGCCTGGAGGCAACAACTTGGACCCCTAAAACAAAGAGCTGTCTCAACCTCTGGGTGTCAACACAGAGAGACACATGCAGTCATAGGGACGGAAACCCACGAGAAGAAACTGAAACTGGTCAAAGATGAAACCTTGGAAAACTACATGATGAACACAGTAGACGTGGAGAGGTTTCGTTTCACTGTCACAAACCTGCGTCCACTGCTGTTTACCTTTTGGGATAAGAAAATTCCTTCTAGTGTTTGCAGAGCTGATGGGTTTCCCTTCACTGGAACATATTCTCCTCCTAGCTAAAGGATTCAGAAATCATGTGAATAAACCAAGAAGAAGCTAGGATGTCACACCAGAGCTGCGCCTGGCTCTGTGGCCCTGAGTAATGCATTTAAACACTCTCTGCCTGAATTTCTTATCTCCTTGAAAAGAATGGTGGGCTGCATCTTAGAAGGGTACAGGGGAAACTTACTAAATACAGAATACAAATGTCTTCATACAATAACCAAGAAATTGACATGAAGGCTATGTCAAACAGTTTGATGAAAATGCTTCAGATTGTATATGAAATGAGCACATTGTACCCCTTGATTGCACTAATGTACTCAGCTATGATTCAATAAAACATAAATAAAATAAAATAAAAAGAACGGTGGAAGATGAGGCAGCCTCTGTAGGAATGTCCTACAGGTAAAATGTGAAAGTGTTCTGTGGGGAGGTCCAGGACTTTTCTTTGAGACCCAACAGGTCAGGCCCTGTGCTAAGACTTGTGTGAGTACAAAGAACTATCCTGGGAGGCTTCGTTTTATCTACTGCAAAGGTGCAAAGGCTGAGGGCTGGAGAACTTGAACGCTTGACCTTCAAGGTCACCCAGCTAGTAAACTGCCAAGCAAAGATTTGAGCTGCCCATAGATCCCATCATCTACTCACTGCCTAGGAAACCCCAGGAAGATAAAAAACAAAATCTTTTTTTAAAATGAGCAAACCATGCCCAGGAAGTGAATCAGTCCCTAACAGAAGTGAGCTTATATAAAAGCAGTGGCATCCTTTTGCTCTAAAGGACTGAGAAAGAGGTCAATAGCTGAGCACACGTGATGTGAGTTAAGACATAAGTCATCAACATTTCAGGCAAGGCAGTTGAAACAGGGAAAAAGCCACAGAAGTCACGGATAATTGATGGCCCTCAGCAACCCCCTTGAGGTCTCAGAGACCTCATAAATCTTTCCCCAAAATGAATTGCTTGTTGTTTCTTTAGCGTAGGCAATTCGTGTTTCTGTTCATCCATTTTTCTAACAAACCTAAAGTGATAGGGGAGCAGGTGAATTCCAAGTTTTATATTCTTGCCTTCATATTCCAAAAACGGATCTGAACGAAAAAGAGTTTTTGTCAAACAGATATCCCATCCACAAAGAAGCAGTGTTCAAAATTCAGAACGTTCCAGGCATTTGCCTATTATTCATCTAAATCCAGACTTCAGGTAGAGATCATAGTATTAAAATGGAAATCGTACAAGTCTTCATGCTTTGGTGACTTGTTTTGTAAAATTAAATAGATTTCCAGAAACAGTCAAGCACTGAGGATATTGAGTTATTGTTTAAATCTGAGATTAAAATTAAAAAAAAAAAAAGACGCCCACTTTCAAAAGGAAAAGAACTATGAAAAACTTTGTATCTTGGAAGATGCATATGAATCAGAAGAATGAGACAATCTTACCCTTGAGGGGGAGGAAAGGGCTTTTCCTTTCAGGGCTGGAGATGAAACATTTAAAAATAAGAATTCAAAGCGCCAACTCTCTTGCAGGGCTTTGTGACTCAGAATTGAATTTATTAGTCTGACAAATTGGTTTTTACAGATGCCTTGATTTGAAAACCAAATATGCTATTTGGCTGATAACCTCCCAGAGGCCACACATCTTGCTGAGATGCTGAAGGGCAACTTGCATTGCGTTTGTTTGTACAGGTGATAGAGGACCCACCGGGGGCTGCATCCCGGGCAAGACGTCTATCATGACAGACAGGTCTTATCAATCAGGGGAGGACTGGCTTATTCTGCTGCTCATACTGGGAACTGCCTGCGTTTAGCACCTCCTTAACTGAAGCAGGAGCCAGAGAACTTGGTAGCAAGATTTGATAGAGAGTGTGGGATGAGTCTAAGCCAGAACTGGAAGTCAGGACACAAAGTCTAGACTTATTGACCTTATTGTGGGCTTAACTTGCTCATAAGTGAATGCTTAGGCTCTAAAGATAGGCATAGCTGGGCTTGAGTTCCATCATGCTGGCTCTTTGAACTTCATATCATATCTGTGAAATAGGGTAATAATAGTACCTCGTGTTCTCCAGAGAAATTGTGCCTATAGGATATGTGTGTGTCTTTAAGGAAAAAACCGTATTAAATGTGTAACACTGTTTACCGATAACATTTGTTATCTTGTATAGTGGATCTCATATATCTCTTGTAATTGCAGAACTGAAACATGACTTGCATACTACAATTTTAATACAGGTTTTTGCTTTCTTAAAATGTGTATCCATTTTTTGGCACCCTCTGTATATAGACAGAAGGAAAATTATTGTAAGGAATTGGCTTATGTGATTATAGAGGCTGACCAATCCAAAGTCTGCAGGGGTAAGGGTTAAGAGAGCTGAGTTCAAGTTCAGAGGCAGAAGCAGGAAGAGCCAATGTTTCGGATGAAGTCTGAAGGCATCTTTGGAGAATTCTTTCTTGCTGGAGGAGGCCAGTCTTTTTGTTCTATTCAGGCTGGATTGGATGAGGCCAACCATTGTTATGGAGGGCAATCTGCTTTAGTCAAAATCTATCCATTTAGATATTACTCTTATCTAAAACACCCTCACAGAAATACACAGAACACTGTCCAAATATCCAGCCAAGTTGACATGTCATCCTCAGCATCACACTAATAGAGCCCTCACAGTGGCCCTGGGAAATCAGTGCTCCCAGGCTCATACGACAAACAACCAGTGTTACTATTTCTTCACTGTATGACGTGGTGGCGAAGTCCAGAGTCCCTTTGGTTCCCCTCTATTCCCAGGCATTTCCCAATTAGCTACTTCCCTCTTTTTTTCCCTTTCCTTCTTTTCTTTTTGTTTCTCTTCTGTCCTTTCTTTCTTTTCTTTCCTTTTTTCCTTCCTTCCTTCCTTCTCTTTTCTCTCTCTCTCTTTCTTTCATCTCACTCTGTCACCCTGGGTAGAGTGCCATGGCATCACAGCTTACAGCAGCCTCAAACTCTAGGGCTCAAGCGAGTTTCAGACTCCTGGGTAGCTGGGACTATAGGCACCCACCAGAACATCCAGCTCATTTTTCTATTTGCAGCAGAGACCGTGTCTCCCTCTTGCTCAGGCTGGTCTACAACTCCTGAGCTCAAGCAATCCACCCACCTCCACCTCTCAGGGAGCTAGGATTGCACGTGTAAGCCACTGGGCCCAGACACCTCCGCAGATTCTTATTCACTGTTTCCTGACAAGGAAGATATTCAAGAGCACATTCACTTCACTTTCTGACAGCTCCACCATGCTACAGAGAATACTTTAGAAAAGTAAAGGTGATCAGTTATCTAAGATACAGGTACCACAGAATGAAAAACTGTAATGAGGGGCTCATGGGTGTAATCAACCAAATGAGGACATCGTTGTTAAGGCCTCTCAATTTCCCATCAATGAAAAGATAGTGAAAAAATTTTTTTAAAACATTCCAATCTTGAATCATTCTAAATTAGGGAAATCTGTTCAGTATTTAAAAGAAATTAAACTCTACATCCATATAGACTTATCCTAATTTTGGAAACTCCAAGAGAATCGAAACGCCTCTTCTTCATATAGGCTGACTAGGCGCAGAGTTATAGGGATCTCAAAGGTTATTTGCTGGCATCTAAACTGGGTTATTTTGCCTCAGTTGCCAGATGTAATCAGGCAGAAATAGTCACTAAGCCAGGATGGAGAAGATCAGAGAGAGAGAAGCTACAGGAAACACACTTCATAGCAATCTTCACAAAGCTGATACCCAACCATCCTCTGAAGAGGTTTATCTGCTAACAAAGGACCTAGAATGTCTGGCGGGACACATAATAAAGAAATAAAGCTTATTCCACAAAAAAATGAAAATAAAAGCTGTCACGATCAACTTCAGTCAACCAAAAATCCCTTCAACGTACTTTGATCCCTGGATTAAAAAAGTAAAATGTCAGTTTTTAATACTTCCCATGAGATTAAAAATTCTAACATCCCCAGTAGGACTCACATTCTTTTTTAGTACAGAAATGTTGGGAGAATCTTAACACAAAGACCAAACAGGTAAGAGAGCTATCTTTAGAGATTCTTAGGCTGTAGGAGAGACTGTTGCCCCAGGGAGCTTAAATATGGGTTTCAATTCAGCCAATATTTTATTTTCATTTTTTTTTCACCCAGTGTAAAAATTTCAGCCAGTGTACAAATCCTGAATATTTCAGCAACAACTTTGCCAAAGGACTGGTATTCATGAGTAAAAGAAGTAATCAAGGGAAATGTTGCCTTTGATTTAATTTTTAACTAAAAAGGAAGAAGCATTGGCTTGTGTAAAGAAAATGAAGATCACCTTCTGAACAAACCTCATGTTGAATGAATAGTTCTTAAGTTCATTAGCATGCAAGTATCATTGATGCATGCAAGGCCACACACTTGAATATTGGTTTATTCATTTTTGCGCCTGTTCTCTCATTCCATTCCCCTTCTCAAACTTTACAGACCACCATTCCAATGTTTTTGATATGCATCCTTGAGTCTGCAATTATTCTTCTAATGTAGATAGTGTTATGCATGTGTTAATTCACATAAGTTCTATTTAGCCATCTAGACACACTTTGGTTGGTTGGTTGGATGATGGGATGGTTGGGTGGTTGGCTTCACTTTCTACTGTGTCTTTAAGATTTATCCATGTTGCTGTGGTGCTTCTGGCTTTATTAAAAGTTTTGTTGCTTTTAATGGATGTGTGTTACTTTAGTGTACAATGTACAACGTCATATTTTTGCATCTCTGCTATCTCACAGTGATAAGCAACTAGGTTGGATGGTTAGCCCGACTGTGCACCATTTGCTTTCATAACTGACACCGAAAGTTTCTTTGGAGCACAGACCATTAGTAGTGCTTCGAAGGTCACAGAGCATGTACATACTCGATTTGACAGACTTTAGACAGATTGTTCTCCAGTCAATTGCACTGGGCTACATACACATTTTCACCCTTAGTATATGGGATTCTTGTTTCTTCTCATTTCCCCCAATTGACTCATTTTTTCTTGGCCATTCTGATGTGTGAGTGATGTTTTTCTGTTTTATTTTGCATTTCTCTGATACTAATAGGTTTGAACACCTCTTAATAGACGTGGTGGTAATTCTAGTTTCCTCCTTTATAAATTGCCCATTCAGATCTCTTGTCCATTTAGTTATGGGATTTTCAATTTTTGATTTATAAGAGTTACTTGTACATTTTAGTTGTTAATGAAAAAAACTTTGCAAAATAATTTAAGGAGGTTTATTCTGAGCCAATATGAGTGATTACATTCTGGAAAAACACCGTTGTGAGAGGTCCTGAGAAGGTATGCCCAGGAAGGAGGGGTTACAGTTTGGTTTTACACATTTTAGAGAGACAGGAATTGCAAGTTAATTAGAAATCAATATGTGGGAGGTATACATTGGTTTAGCCCAAAAGAAAAGGGCATCTCAAAGTGGGAGAGTCATAAGTAGATGCAGGGATTTCTCAGTTAACAAGTGGTTGAATGAGTTAAGCTTTGTCTAAAAATTTAGAATTAACAGAAAGGAAAGCTTAAGATAAAGGGAGTCTATTGTCTATCATGTGATGCCATAATACACAAGTGAAAAATATAGGTTTAGGCTCAGCACCCGTAGCTCAGTGAGTGGGGCACCAGCCACATACACTGAGGCTGGCATGTTCGAGCCCATCTCGGGCCTGCTAAATAACAATGACAACTGGAACCAAAAAAATAGTAGGACATTGTGGCGGGTACCTAGAGTCCCAGCTACTTGGGAGACTGAGGCAAGAGAATCACTTAAGCCCAAGAGTTTGAGGTTGCTGTGAGCTGTGAAGCCACAGCACTCTACTGAGGACATAGTGAGACTCTGTCTCAAAAAAACAAATCGGTCTGGCATGACTTATCCCCTGTCTTACATGGCCTTAGAGCTTGTTCATATTTGGGTATCTTACTGTCTCAAAGACTCTGTTTTGTCAGTTTTCTGATCTCTATTAGAACGTTAATATTGATCAGTTTTGTCTAAACTCCAAAAGGGGGAGGGTATAGCAAGACATGACTATCCTCTCATCCCATCATGGCCAAGGACTCGATTTTTAAGGTGTTTCTAGACCCCCCATCAGCCAAGAGGGTGCCCATTTAGTCAATTGGGGGCTTAGGATTTTATTTTCAGTTTATATAATATTAATTCTTTCTCATTTTGGACGTAGAACTTATCTTTCCTCAATCTGTGATCTGTTAACTTTGTCTACAGCACCAATCACTGGGTGCAAATCTTTAGTTTTGATGTAATCAAATCTGTTAAGTTTTTACATAACCTGCATTTTGGTTTTTGGTCCTATTTTTAAATGTTCTTCTATATCTTTAAATCAAAAAAGTATTTAATGATTTTTCCCCTTAGATTTATCATTTTACTTTCACACTTACATCTTCATCCATCTAGAATTTGCCATTGTATATGGTATGAGGTAAGTGTCCAATTTTAATTTTGTCCATATAGTGACTCTTTTACACAATTCCACCAACTAATCATCTATACTTTTCCCATTGGTTTGTGACATCTTCTTTTATCAGATAACAACTTCCATTTACACACAAGTTCTCTGTTTTATTTTGTTGCATTGATGTTTTTATCTGTTCCTATGCCCCCAACTTTCTCATTACTACTGCTTTATAATACAGCTTCATATATCGTAGGACAAATCCACCTCTTTGTTTTTGTTTTTTGATGGATCACTGTCTGCAGTCCATGTGCCAGGGACAAGGGGCAGTTCAAGTACACTTGAATGTAGACGTTAAGAAGGGAGATTGGTGTAAAGCTCAAATCCCATGAATTCATTCTGAGCTGGCTAGCAGAAACTAAGATGCACCATTCTGCAGGTGGGAGACTGAGACAGGAGAAGAATAAGTAAATAAACAGGTAAATAAAACTACACTCCACTATCTTCTGAATGTCTCTAAACTCAGTCCTAATTTATCTATGCCTTACTTGCTGACACTTTCCTCCTTACTGTCTCAGACAAGCTTAAAAGATTTGTTAACTTTAACAAAAAAAAATTTTTTTTCTACTTCTACATTTCCTGCCCTTTAATCCTTCCCACATGAAACTAGCAATTTCCTGGGACAAAGAAGGTCCTTGACAGGCCGCCAGGCCAATTTCAGCTTCTCATCCATGTCATGGTGCCCTCACGGCTGCCCAGCCTTCATCAAGGACATTGTGACAGTACAAACCCAAAACATTACAAGCAATCCACTCTAGGCCTAAGAAGGGCTGAAAATGACAATCACTTTGATTTAGAAACCCTGGTATCATTCTTAGAAAAGTGTCTGCTTTCTGTTAAATGATTTACAGAGCAGAAAGGACTAGAGAACTGACAGACCTCGTACTTCCTCCCATTGTTCTTATTCCAGGACAATAAGAACGAGGAGGGCGGTGCCTGTGGCTCAGTGAGTAGGGCACTGACCCCATATACCGAGGGCTGCGGGTTCAAACCCGGCCCCAGCCGAACTGCATCAAAAATTAGCCGGGTGCTGTGGTGGGCACCTGTGGCCCCAGCTACTCAGGAGGCTGAGGCAAGAGAATCGCCTAAGCCCAGGAGTTGGAGGTTGCTGTGAGCTGTGACTGCACAGCACTCTATGGAGGGCCATAGAGTGAGACTCTGTCTCTACAAAAAAAAAAAAGAACGAGGAGACCCCCACATTTCGGTTGGTGTCCAAAAATGTAGATGGAACAATCCAGAGACATCAGAGTCAAGAAAGTGACTGTCATATCCCAACCAACAGTTTCTAAAAAACATTAAGGATATTGACTTCTGTGTTACATGAACATAAATATACGTGGGTATTGACATGGGGACCAGGAGACCTGAACCCAGCCTGACTCTGGCCCTGGCTGTACCATTTTGATAAACATATTTACCCCATCAGGACCTCCGTTTTCTGATCTGTAAAATGGATGAGTTGCACTAACTGATAACAATAAGTTTAACTCTCACAGCCCACTATGGCGTGAATTTTACCCCCATGTCTAAAGGCATTACATTAAGGATAATTATTTAAGGGTCTGTACCACTTTTAGCTGGGATTATCATTAAAAAAAAGATAGCTGTTGCTTAGACACCTCTCCATAGACATCTGATTCTTATCTTTCAATCTAGTCAATTTAAGCAAAATAGGCATTTTGGTATCTCCACAAACATAGCTGAAGCATATTCCTTTTTTTAAGCCCTTTTGGATTGATAGTTATTATATGAATTTTTGCCAAGACTTTTTTCTAGCTAGGGCATCTTTTGGGAGGTCACACACTTATTTAACAAGTTTAAATGCTTAGAACATAAGGCAACCTACTGTATGAAAGGCAGTTTTGTATGGAGTGGGTGAGGGGAGTGGGAAAATGATACTCAGACCCACTGTGGAAAAGCCTGAAGGCAGATGTTAAGATTATGGGATCATATCCCACAGGCAATGGGGAACCATTCACCATTACTTGGTATTATTATTATTATATATTTTTTTTATTGTTGGGGATTCATTGAGGGTACAAGAAACCAGGTGGTATTATTTTTTTCTCATGTTAAAATTCACGATTATTGAAATTAACCATCCGTAATCTCATTATCATGAGAAAACCATTATTAACATTTTGCTGTTTTTTTCTAGCTATTTTTCTAAATAGGTATAATATGCATGTGTGTGTTTGGAGGCAACTATAGATATCTGTTTTCAGTGACCCTTATTTATTTTCCCATGTATTTATTAATTATAAACGTAACACACCATTTTGTAAATACAGATAATAAAAAATATATATAAAGGAAAAACTCATAGTCTTGCCAAGCAAAAATAATCTCAGCCAGCACTTTAGCTTAATTTCTTCAGGCCTACTACCTAACTGTAAATATTTTACATCTTAGTATACATACAATTTTATTGGCATTGTAAATCTCTGAGCTTGCTAAACCATAAACTTTTTTATTTTTTATTTATTTATTTTTTTGAGACGGAGTCTCACTCTGTTGCCCAGAGTAGACTGCCACGGTGTCATAGCTCACAGCAACCTCAAACTCCTGGGCTTAAGCAATCCTCTTCCCTCAGCCTCCTAAGAAGCTGGGAGTAAAGGCATACACCACAATGCCCAGCTAGGTTTTTCTATTTTTAGTAGAGACAGGGTCATGCTGGTCTCAGTAACTCCTGAGCCCAGGGGATCTACTTGCTTGGGCCTCCCAGAGCATTAGGATTATAGGAAAGAGTCACCAGCCTGGCTCAACCCTAGACTATTGAAAGACAAACCATTCCCTGCCCTCTCCCCTCACACACAACACACTTACCTGGAACAATATATTATGACATCCCTTTATAACATAACAGACCACAATTGACTTGTTGCCTGGGTCTTGATGATGAGCAGACCCAGTTCAAAAAGCCCATGCATGTTGGCTCCAGAGCTCTTTAGCTCCACTTGCACTCCAGACGTTAACACTCTGAGCCCCACTCCAGCTGCCGCCTCCCTCCTGCCCGCTCATTTCCTCCTCCAAGCCTGTCTTGGCTGCTGCTAGTGTGTATTTCCACCAGCCTCCCTTTGTTTCTCTTTTCCCCTTTGGCTCCAGGATAGCTAAGCAATAAAACAAGCAGCCTGGGAAAAGCCTATATGGACAAAAAAGTAATTTATCTATAAACTCATCATTGTAAAATGTAGAAGGAAATGAACTAATGCCAGTGAAAAGAGTTTCAATAAGAAAAAATGAAAATGAAAAGTTTGCATACTGACTATAATGCAGAGAAAATATATATTTTAAATGGTTTAATGGGGTTTGTTTCAGAGAACATGTCTCTAACCCAAACGTGTCAATACTACCAATGATAAGTGTTTAAATTTTTGGATTCAAAGCAGTCTTGAAGTTGAGAAGGTCAAAATAGTGACCAGGGCCAGGTGCAGTGGGTCACGCCTGTAATCCCAGCACTCTGGGAGCTGAGGTGGGTAGATGGCCTGAACTCTGGAGTTCAAAACTAGCCTGAGCAAGAGTGAGATCCCATCTCTAAAAAAATAGCTGGATGTGGCAGACACCTGTAGTCCCAGCTACTTGGAGGCTGAGGCAAGAGGATCACTTGAGCCTAAGATTTTGAGGTTGCTGTGAGCTATCATGCCATGGCGGGGGCTGGGGGACCCCAGTCCCCAGTCTTAGGTCTACCCAACTAGGGTTACTAATGGGCATATACCCCAACCAAGGACCATCTAAATTAGGCTGGAACTTTTTCTGGTATTACTGAGAAAGCTGCTCTCAGTTCTCTGGGTTGGCTGAGCTGTTAGAATGAAAGAGTGGGCCCCTGGTCACCACCTCTGCTGCAAATTGACGTAAGGAGCAGAAAAGAGCTGCGTGGTGGGGAGAGGAAAAGTCCCGGTAACATCATTTGAGTACGTGGTTCCACCTGTGTCTGAAGCTAGTGTACTCCCAGGCCTTAGAAGCCACATGAGCCAATGAATATATTACCACTTTGCTTGAGCTGATTTAATTTGGCTTTCTGTCCTTTGTAACTGAGATAGGGAAGAGATGACTTTGTCCAGATAAAAGAGTAATTCCAGGGGACAAGGCGATTATTCTGCAGACAATGTCCACTTGTCACTGTTTTCTTGCTCCCTGGCGTCTGAGCTGCCATTTTGTCCATTTAGGGTAAAATCTAAGTGGTTGGTCCAGGCTTAGGAGATCTTGATTTGAAGAGTTTATCATCACAGCTGTGGACCCCAGATATTAGCCCTTGTTTGGAACACGGTCTACAGGGTAAAGAAGATGCAAAGGGAGGTCAGTGAGGGAGGAGAAGACCTTGAAAATGGTAAGTCAAGGGCGGCACCTGTGGCTCAGTGGGCAGGGCACCGGCCCCATATACAGAGGGTGGTGAGTTCAAACCCGGCCCTGGCCAAACTGCAACAAAAAAAATAGTAGGGCGTGTGGCGGGTGCCTGTAGTCCCCACTATTTGGGAGGCTGAGGCAAGAGAATCGCCTAAGCTCAGGAGTTGGAGGTTGCTGTGAGCTGTGATGCCACAGCACTCTACTGTGGGCAATAAAGTAAAACTCTGTCTCTACAAAAAAAAAAAAAAAAGGTAAGTCAAAGGCAAAGAGTATTTTTAACAGTGTGAGGTACTTCCTGTGGTTTAAAAAAGAAAGGAGAAAAAACATATCCCCTCATTGGAGATGACGAAGAGGGTATTTGGCCACTTACAGGGAGCATCTTCACTGGGGTGGTGTGGAGTCTTTAGCAAAAATCAAAACATCAACGAGGAGAAGCAGGTGTATTCCGCTCTTTTGCTTTGGCAAGAAAAGTGAATGACAGAGATGGAACAGAAGCTCAAATAGAAGGATGATGAGAGAAAGTGTTTTTGCTTGAGAGATATTTGTACGAGTTTATATAGTCTGAAGGGAAAGGAAGGCTGAGAGAGCTAGAAAAATCAATGGAACGAGGTCCTCTATGAGGTGAGGCCCTGGGACAGAAGGAAAGGGTTCTCGGCAGTCTGTCCTCACACCAGGCTGCACGCAGGATCCCCCAGGGAGGTTGTCAAAAAATATCAATGTCCAAGCCTCATTCCAACCAGGGCAATCAGATTCTCCATGGGGTAGGACGAATGCACTGGGGTGTTTTCATGGGCAGCCAAGGTTAAGATTCTCTCCCTTGGACAAACTTCATTTCCTGGATCACTGGGAATGGAAGCAGGGCGAGCCACTTAGAAACGAGATTTTTAAGGCCTCTGGCATTAATCTCTTCAATAAAGAAGAATACAAGGTCATCTGTTAAGAACACATGAAATAATGGCCAGTTTAGGGCCAAAAAAAAAAAAAAAACAGTGAAAAAAGTTCAGAACGGCCATTAGGTTAATAACAAACGTCCAAGGAAACTAATGTCTCTGCAGTATTTCTGCTTATGTGCAATTAAGTCTTATAATGAAGAGTGCTCAGAATGAAATACAGCTATTGCAGCTGGAAAACAGCCCAATAACTCATCAAGTTTGCAAATTTTAAAACTTAAAAGCAAGAAAGTTAAATGCTGAAATCAACTTTGGGAAATAAATCACACAGGAGACCTTAGCTGTGAGATTGAACAGTAGAAACGTTAATACCTGCTGGAGCGGTCATTTAAATACAATGCTTTTTCATTTAAGGAGCTCTGTGGGTGAAATTACATCCCCATGTTACATTTTTTATGAAAGAGCTTTAATGAATATTTTTTTCATTTATGAAAAGATTAGGGGGGTGGATGCATACAGAAAATGTTAATTTGCCAAAGTTTAAAAGGAAGAAAGCATAATTTTATAAATTCACTTTTCAAATTCAATTTTTTAGGGCTTTAGAAAAAGAATACATAGTGCCTGACCCTAAAAAGCATATACTCTATAGAAGGTTTAAAATATAACTGCAGAACATACCGAAAGCCATGAAAAAGGTACAAAGTGCTAAGAAATCCCCAAAACAACTCAGAAGATAAAAGTTTTTGTGGTAAAAGAAATAAACAAACAAACGAATATACTTGGAGACTTAGATCACTTAAGTAATGACTCAAAATTAACTCAGCAAAGGAAAAGCACACATAAAAGACTTAATGGCTTTTTGTTCTTTAGTTCAAATTCAAAGTCAGTAGATCATGTCAAAGTAAATTCTGCCCCCCAGCACTTCT
>CAUYRH010141512.1:0-15035 GCA_963574655.1 Perodicticus potto
ACAGAGTCTCACTATGTCACCCTTGGTAGAGTGGTGTGGCGTCACAGCTCACAGCAACCTCAAACTCTTGGGCTTAAGTGATTCTCTTGCCTCAGCCTCCTGAGTAGCTGGGATTATAGGTGCCCGCCACAATGCCCAGCTATTTTTGGTTGCAGTTGTCATTGTTGTTCAGCAGGTCCCAACCAGGTTCGAACTTGCCAGCTTTGGTGTATGTGGCCGGTGCCCCACCCACTGAGCTATGGGCACCAAGCCAGTGTGTAGATATTTTTAATGACATAAGTATGTCTGTCATGGGATGGTTTGCAATGAATTCTCTTAAGCTCACAGAGAATTATGTAATAACTACATGAATAGGGAATAATTATTTTTATCTTTGTTTTCATTTAAAGCCACTAGTAGTCATAAAAAAATGCAGCTCGTTATTAGTGAGAGGCAATTGTAGGCACTGCTATCAAAATGAAATCTGTACGTAGAACCCAAACTTCCTCCCTTTCTATTAAAAAAAGTCCAACTCCACTGCTTTATAAGTTAGTTCTTCCTGGAAATCTACTGTATCCAGTAACTCTCAACCATCTCATAAAAGGCATCTTTACAAATTACCAAGTTATTACAAAATATAGATACACTCTGTGTGTCTTTCAGGAAAGACCGCACCAGTATAATGATGCTGTAAAGTGGGAGAAGAGGGACTCACCCCAAACCACTCAACCAAATAAACATGCCATCAGGAAAAAAAGAGAGGGTTATATGTATGTAATTTAGAGGTTATAATTTCCAAGGAAAACAATGAATTGTAAATTATATATTTGTACATACACAAGTTATCTTCACGTGATGTGTTAGTGAACCTACCGCTGTATATTGTCCTGGCCAGAGGGGACTGCGCCTACGTTGGCCACGTTTACGACCTTCTGAAGGATCACAGAGGGAGTGAAATTCTGTGGTGCAGCAACAATTATAGCAGAAGTTTCATTCATTCCTGTTAGCATTCCTGTAAAAGCAAAAGAAGGCTCCCTTTACTAATTTCTTTTTGAAAATCACATTTAAACAATTTTTAGCTCATGGCCAAAATTTAAAAATGTTTTTTCAACAAAAGAAATAGAAATACCTCTTTGGAATGTAACTTATAAGATAATTATAAAATTAAAACGAACTGCACTGTTTCAAAGATTTTTAAAAATCCCCATTATATAGGAACATGTGTAAAAATGCAGTCAAATCGCTTTTAATAACTCTAATTTTAGGTGGCATGTAATGGGATAAAAAATTAGACTCATAAAGGTGACATTTCAATTTTAGTCCCCTTTAAAATATACTCGGTCTGGACTTCATATAAACTCTCTTAATAATAAATAAGCTTATTTATTATTACTATTTTTTTCTATTCATTGCCAAATGCTGCTTGAGAGCAAATCAAAGTAATTCTGGAAGAGCTAGCAGCATTACCGGATGAACGGCCTCAAAATGAGGCTGAAGCTGCCTCAGCAATGTCAGGAGGTCAGCGAGAGTGTCCAGGTATCTGTGCTACTCCTACTGACCACAGTACTCGCCTAGTGAATGGAAATATAGCTGCTGACAGAAACACTAATTAAAATTTCGCAAGTAAAATGCTCGAAAACAAAGGGAAAAATGTGAATGGAATATCTTAAATCCTAGAGACATTTCAAATAGTATTTAGAGAAGCAACTAGGTTAAGCAAAAACAGGAACAAAAGTCCAAACAGAGATAATGCAAGGCACGCCATTAACACCAGAATCTCACGTAAAAATGTTTCGTGAACAAATTCAGTAACATTCCAAACACTTGGGACAAATATTGAACTTTAGTACCCGGGTTAAAAAAATAATTACAATGAATGCCATCTATTTGGATCTGTGATTAAAACTAATAACCTTTTGAGACATTTGATACGTGCACAGTAGTTTACTTATGAAAGATTTATTAAATTTATGAAAATGGTAAAATATGATTTCACATTTTCAAAAGACCCCGCACCTTCAGGCCTATCTATTTAATTTAGTCATTTATTGTGAATGCAACATAAAAAAAAATACCTATGATTAGCAGTGTGAAGACACTGGAGCTTAACACTGTAAAAAGACGTATGCTTCGCCTACAAAATAGAACTATCCAGCTTCTAACAAGAGTTTTTACTAACCACTTTCCAACCCGGGGAACACTATGTTCTGTCTTAGACTGTTTAACCTCAATATTAGGCAAAAGCTTTAAAAACTACACAAGCAGTCAAACACTGCTTTTAAGTAAAGCACAGTGGCTGACATAACACGGAGAGATGTGTGTACTCATTTAGGATTTAAACCTTCTCCATTAAGCTCTATTGAAGAGCAACTGCTGAATAAATGAATGCAACTATGTTTATGTTAAAAGCCTGTTTCCCGCAGCATGTAATTAAAGGAAATGTTGTACAAAGCCAGTACTTTTGTCAAGCTCCTGTAAATGGAAAGATAGATAGCACTCAGAGAAGTGAATGCATTGCTTCATATTTAACCTTAACACTCTTGTCATTAATGGTTTGTCTAACTTGTTCTATAAAAGACAAGGTACTGCTCCATTGAAGTAAAATTAAAAAAATCAACTAAACCATGCTTTTCAGAACAGAAGATTCATTATCGTCAGCTAATGTATTGGCATAAAGCAAAGTAACATCCTATCAAGTAAGGCACACATTCAATCTGCCTTCCCACCCCCCTTTATTTTTAACTCATGCTGTTTTATTGTTATAGGCAATTTGTACCACTCAGCATGACAGTGTAAACTGAATCAAGATTAATTTACATGCAAAAGAACACTTAGGAGAGCAGCATGGTAAGCAAATGTATTGTCTCGATTGCTGAGGTGGAAAAGGAACCTGGAAAGAAAAAAAGGTGCTCTAATTAAGGGGCATCAAATATGATTGCTTGTGGTAGTTAAGGGCCAGAAAATAGTAAATGTCTGACCATTTAAAGAATTAGCATCTTGCTAGCTAGGAATCCGTAAGATGGATGCACAAATCATAATAAAATTAAGTAAACATTTTAGGTTTCTTAAACTAGAGGTTTTTCTAAATGAAAATATATCAGGTATTCTCAAATTAACAAGGAAAAAATATACCAAGGTATCATTAAAAGTTTCTCCTAAAAAAAAAAAAAAAAAGACTACAACACTGTATAGCTTGTTCATACATAATAAAGGTAAAATTGCTGTGCAATATTTAAAAATTATCAGACTAAAGAATTTGTGGCTTCATTAGAATTTATCTATATTTTGGTAAGGGTACTAAGACAGCACTTTAAGCTAAGCAGCTGGAACTGCTAAAAAACAAACAAAATGACATAAGAAAATAAAATTAAAAATTTTTTTCTATGTTTTAGGTTTGCAATTTAATTCACAAGAAGAAAATGAATCAGAGGATACAGCTTGGGATAAGCCCTTGGCTTAGGCCTCTTGAAATTAAAACTGTTGGAAGAAATGACTAAACTTTTTAAGTAAAAAAGAAAAATCATTAAGTTTTCAAAACTCATAGCAATTAATAAATCATGCTTCTGTTGAAGGCTCATGATACGATACCCTTCAATATATAGGATAGACCAATATTTCATTTTATACTTTGACTACCGATCTTATAAACAAGCATGTTTAGTGTGAAACCCTAAATGAAACAACTGAGAAAAAGGGATAGATCAGACTGTATATTAGAAATTAAACTTTTTTGATTCAAAAACATGAATCTTATATGTAACAATCTGTTAGAACTAATTTTATTTATTATTGTACACATTTTTCAATTATGTTCATCTTTAGAATAAAAAATAGAATCATCTTCCCCATGTTTCTTATTTACAATTTTTTCAGTTAAATCTTAACTAATTCATTTGGTGTACTTTTTGAGTCTTAAAATATATGCCTTATGAAATGAGATATTAATTATGTAAATTCATTTTATTCAAAGTAGGAAAATCAGTTAAAACTAGTGCAATAGTGTGCACACACATACACACACACTTCTCAAATTTATTTGCACTTTGCCTTTCAGAATTTTGCATTGCAAAATTTTCCCTCACGGTTTTCTGTGAGGAAACTGATTTTCATTCTGTTTTAGGATTTTCCATTAGTGACTCATTTCTATGTATCTTTTGTGAAGTGAGCTAAGCTCTTACTAGAATAGTATAACAAATACACGTGTAAAGTTGAGAATTGAGACCTCTATTACCAAATCTGCTGAAATCTGTAACTAAAAAGATGCTACTGAAAAGACTCCTTAAACCTGCGGTATATTTGCTAGCATCAAGTCCCACAGCAAAAAATGAATTCAGGAAGACAGAAAGAATGATACAGAAATGCCAAGAGACTCGCAAGGATTTACAAATACTTCATATAAACAAATTTTCAAATAGCTTTATTCTGAGTAGCCTTTCTGCTCCATTAAACATAGCAAACAGCTGCCAGATTTATTCAGACAAATAATCAACCACCGTAGAAGTAAAATGGCAGAAGAAAAAGGAATTTTGGCAACAGCTCCACAGAGGACCACAGCTAGTCTCCAAGTGCCCCTCTCTCGTGCACTTACGGTTCTGTATGGCTAGTCAGTGAAAATCCCTCAGTCACAGCAGAGCACAAAAAATTGGATCGAAATATCAAGTATTCTAAACAAAAGCTGAGGGAGAGAACGGGTATATGATGATCTGCTGCTGTAGATGTACTTTAGAAGTATTTTTCAAAAAAAAAAGAATATCCCCTTAATGACAAATGTGCCAAAGCCTATTCAGTCACTGAGCGTCACTCACCTTGGTTTGTTGAGCAGATGGAAAGCAGAGAGGCAGGCTTTAGCCAGCAAAGGGTAAGAACAGCAAATATAAGAATCAATTCAATTCATCAACAGAAAAATAAAATCACAAAGAGAATTTTCTTCTAAAACTATAATCACCTTCCAAGGAAAGCAAATTTTTCATCACTTAAAAATACGGTCCAAGGAAAAAAGATTACCATTACTTTACAGCCTGGTGTGAAATTTTCTTTGTAGGATTCTTTTCTAACAGATCTTTTTGACATTGTGGATCATAAAGGCTTAGAGCAAAAGAAAAAAAAATTCTTCAGTCCCGCAATGATGGCGTGCAGGGACGCTTGCCCTCTTTTTAGGTGAAGGTATTTGTGTATTCCTGGTGTCTTCTGGAAGTTGAATGGGTATGACTTAATGACCTCAAAATGAAGGGACATTTGTCTGATAACACTCTCCAGAGAAAACAATAGCTTACGTTCATTTAAAGTTTTAAAAATTTAAATATGCCCTACTTTTATAAATGTTATCCTTAATTAAACACATAAAACCAGACAAGAGTTTTTCCCTTTACTCACAGGTATGGAAAAAAACCACCTCAGTTTTTACTAGAAAGTATGCTTGACTCTGGGCAAGGATGTAAATACTTGCGTTCTGCTGAAAATATTTTCTTTTTAGGTACATATTTTAAAATGTTTCAGCTCTGATATATTCTGACAATGTAGCATTTCTTTCATATAGAATTGGGTCAAAAGAAGATAGAGGCATTTTAATGTTATAATTAGACTTTATTTTGAAAGATAAGGTACTCTAATGTGAACAGGGAAAAATACATTAGTAGGATATAAAAACCAATTCTATAATAAAAAATATAGAAACATAATATTTTTAGTTGAAGGACATTGATAAGTCCCTAATACTCAGCACTTTCACTACTATAAAACATATTATTATATCACCAGTTTGATAAACTATAACTCTTTAGAATCACAAAGCTGATTAAGAATCAGTTCATTATTTTGAAGACATATTAATCAATTTTAAAGTATGCCAGGAATACAGACAAACATATCTTTAAGGTTATTTTATAGATTCAAAGCATTAACAAAAATTGGAAGTTTGTGCAGGGATGTCAGTATGGTAAATTATTTTAGAGAACAGCCAGAAGAATTAGCACATATTATTTGGTATGTAGATTTCCAGTACATTATAGTTAATTTCTTACCTTGCTCCTTCTTAAAATCTTTCTCTGACATGGCCACAGGTAAAAGCAGTTCTCCAACAGGTGGCTGAATATTAACGTTGAAGCAATCCTCTTTTGTACTGAAGAAAAAAACAATCACACTTGACTAAATGCTTAATAAATAAATATTCTTAATGTTATGCACTTGAATAGAAGCAATTAAAGTATAGGCCAGCATATAAAGTAAAAGTTCTTTTTGGCTTAAATAGTATAGCTAAAAAGGCTGTAGTGCTGTTTGAATTTTCCTCAAACAACACTATTTACAGAAAAATACATCTATTGATCAGAATTTTTAAAAGCAAAACTGCACAGTCACAGTAAATTGTACCATCTGACATAAAACTTCAACAATAATAAGGGTGTATAACTACTACTACCAGAGGAACGCTTCACGCAGCTTGTACAGAAGTAATATTTTATCTTTACTTTATATACTTGAAAGTGTAGAAGATGAAGTGCTTTAGTCTTAAATGGTTTAAGATCTCTTTTTAAAAAATATTAGTTTTTAATAAGTAATAAAATGGAATGAACACACTAGATATGTGCTAATAAAATATCTCATCTGCAAACATGCTTTTTTCAAAAAAACCTCATATTTTCTAATAAAGTTATTCATTAACATCATTGATCAACATGTGATAAAAATTATTATTTTAAATGACAGGATATGAATACTTTAAGAAAGCCAACTTTGTTTGTTCCAGTATCAGACAGAAAAACAATACAAGTACATTTACTTTGCTCAAATCTCTTAACACCATTATTGATAAATAATTAGTAAAATGGTATTAAATTTTTTTTTAAGTTAGATGTTTTAAAGTTAGATTGATGAGTATATCAGTTGGAAGTGTATTTGGCTGCAAATAAACAGAAAATCCAACTAACAGTTTCTTGTGAAATTGGTGTTTCTTGTTTAGAAGACAAGAAGTCTCGGAGTTCCCGTCCAAGGCTCATCACGTGGCTTCAAGAAGCCTTTAGGGCCCACCCTTCTCTAGCTTTTCTTCCCGGCCATCCTCAATATGTCGGCTTTCCTCCTCATGGTGGCCAGATGGCTGCGGCATCTCTGGGCGCCACTTTTACATCCCAAATAAAGGAACAGTGATAACGAAAGAGGATGGGAAAAGGGAGCCAACCAAATCTGTTTTTTTTTTAATCAGGAAAGGAAAAACTTTCCTGAAAGTCCCACAGAAGGATTTCCGCTTTTATGTCAGAAAAGGGTCCACGTCTGTGGGAAGGTGGCTGGGCCAACAGGGATGGTTGATAAGAAATATCAAACATTAGGGCCTGGTGTGGTGCCTCATGCTTGGAATCCTAGCTCTCTAGGTGGTCAAGGTGGGTGGATCACTTGAGCCCAGGAGTTGGAAATCAGCCTCAGCAAAAGCAAGACCTGACTCTGATAAAAAAAAAAAAAAGAGAGAGAGAAATCTAGCTGGGTGATGTGGTGGGCACCTATAGTCCCAGTTACTTGGGAGCTTGAGGCAAGAGGATCGCTTAAGCCTAAGAATTTGAGTTTGCAGTGAGCTATGATGCCACGGTACTCTACCCTGGGCACAAAGTGATACTCTACCTCAAAAAAGAAAACAAAAAGAAAGAAAAGAAAAAGAAAAATAGAAATACCAAATATCAGATTCAGAAACACTTGAATTTATTCAAGCTTGGGGTAGGGATAAATAATAAAATATTAAAAAGAACATAAAATCTACTTTTATTTTATGGTTTTACGTATTGTATTATTAGCTGCCTCGTAGTTTTTCATATGTGGATTGTCCAAGGCAAATCAATAAATCCAATTTATTAATGCAATAAAGATTTACTGAATACAAACTTGATCCTATGTACAGAGTATCAGAGTATCTGGGGTTTTAAAGCCAAGTGAGATTGGCCCTTGAAGCTCACATGTCTAGTAGGAGGGAAGGAAATCACATTTATAATGGAAGAGTAGGCATGACATGAGGTTTGTGGAAAGCATTATAGTCCATGGGAGAGAGACTGATCTGTTCTGCAGGAGTGAGGTGAACATACGCTTAATTCCAAGAGGAGAGATAGGACATCCTAGGCCTGTGTTTTGGGAATGACGAGCAGCCTAGCGCGTCAGTAGATGAGGCTGGGACACTTTGCAAAGAATATCATACACACTCCAGCCATTCTTCCCAGTTCTCCTAGAATAGTCTGCTTGTGACTGCTGTCCTGGAATCCTGTCCACCTAAGTGTCTCCTTTCACTCTCTAAAGTGTCCTGATTTGTATGACTAAGTGTATGGTTACTTTATTCACATAACTGAGACAGGGGTGTTTGAGTGTTTCTTGAAGCAACAAGAAACCACTAGAGACTTTTGACACAGGAAAGTAAACGACCCCAATTGTGTTTCAAAAACTTTGGTGGCAGTGTGTGAGTAGAGTTGAGGAAAACCCAAAGGCTTGGCCAGGTAGGAGTCTAATTTAATAGTCTAGGCAGGGGATTTTAGCATGTATTGCCTGGCTTACACTAAGAAGTGGATTCTGTTACACCCAATTTACTGATAAGAAAACTAAAGAGGCATTTAAAAATAATATGCCCAAGGCCATACAGCTACTAAGTGGCAGGACTGGGATTTGAATCCAGGTGTATCTGACTCCAAAGCCCACATTTATTCCACTAATATTTCGCAGCTTCCCTAGGTGGCAGCACTGAGAAGGGGGCAGAGGGAATATTTTATGGATATTCTAGAGTTAGAAGGGACAGACCTGGTGATGAATGGGAGGAAAAAGCTTTATTCTTTCAGATGTGAATGACTGAGTGGATGACAAAGGAGTTCAGGCTTACAGAAAATGATCTGGCTTTAACCACGTTATATTTTGTGCACTGATTACCCAGGATGAGATGTTCAGCAGGTAACTGGAAACACAAATCAAGAATCATAGAGGACGGGGCAGCACATGAGTTTGAAAGTAGTAAGGATGATACAGGGAAGAGGAGAAGGTAAAACTGCACAGAAGATACTGAGAAAAAAGATAAAGTACAAACCGGGGGAAAACATGACCGTGAGTAAAAATGGAGGAAGAACAACCTGCAGAAAAGACTGGGAGAGAGTGGTCAGGGAGAAACGGTGTGTCCAACTCTGCAGGGAAGAAGGACGACGAGGAACGCCAAGCAGGGAGCACAACCCCTGACCTCAGCCAGGCCGGGAGTCACAGGCTGAAGGGAAGCCACGGACGCTTCACGAAGATGAAGAGGTGAGAAAGTTTAAGGAAATACAGCAAGTTTAAAGGCTGGGGGGAAGAGCCAGTGAGGAGCCGGAAACAGGTCTTGGGAGAGGAAAAAGAGTTTGGATTAAGAGCACCAGAACCAGGTGCGTGGGCTAGTCCTGGACGGCACGGGTACTGTGTGAGGGACAGCAAGGAAGGAGGCACTGAAACAGGGAAGGACGGAAGGGCGGGTATTGGAGGGTGACACCAAGCCTGAAGGAGCCGGAGGCGCGGTCACATTAAGGGATTTATGTACAGCTGATGAAGGGGTATGTGAATAAGCCTCATACATGCACACAGGAATTGTATATATAAATTATAAACTGACTGTGAAATAGAAAATTTTAGTTTCAAGTCACTGGATACAAAGCTCCCTGAAGGAGGCGGCACAAGGCAAGACACCAGGTACAGACAAAAAACCCTACTAATTATACAGGGAGTCCTTGAGTTATAAACACCCAACTTACGAACAGAGGCTATCACACTCAGTCCCCGAGTTACAAACATCCAACTGTCATATGACTCGCATTTACGAATGGAGGCTATTACAGAAGGTAATAGATAAATGTATCTGTTTCCAGTTACATACAAATTCAAGTTAAGAACACACCTATAGAACCGACCTCTTTTGTAACCCGAGGACTGCCTGCATTTATTTTTTCCTTCCTTTTGCAGTTAGGTTTTTGTCTGATTCAGTACACACACGGAATACAGTGGGACATACACACAGTACACATTCACACATAAATCAGTAAAAATAACCTTACACACAGGGAGCACATAGTCAAACATCTTTAATAACAGAGGTATATAATTTTTAAGAGTTAGAGGCCACTGAGTCACACTGTATGTACCACATATATGATTTTCAACTACTCTTTTTTCTTTTTGATAAAAACGCTTCTTCTCAACAATCCCCAGGGACACCACAGAAGTCCCTTGTTAAAGGGGTGTGGAGTGTGCAGGGAGAAGGGGAGGAGAGATGCCGTCAAAGGTGTGGACGGAAGCCTAGGGGGGTAAGCAGCAGATTTAAGTTTGGGGGGGAAAAGGCGATCCTGACATGTCCCCAATAGCAACAAGCATGATAAATTCTGTCAATTTAAAGTCCCACAAATAGTATGCAAGAGTACATGTGTTTCTCTACCCTCCTTGTCAATACCAGAATTTAAAATTTTGCCAATCTGATGATTGAAATGTTTAAATTTTTATTTTCCTGAATACTAGTTATACTGAACATCTTTTTTCTTTTTTTTTGGAGAGATAGAGTCTCACTTTATCGCCCTCCATAGAGTACCGTGGCGTCACACAGCTCACAGCAACCTCCAACTCCTGGGCTTAGGCGATTCTCTTGCCTCAGCCTCCCGAGTAGCTGAGACTACAGGCACCCGCCACAATGCCCGGCTATTTTTTTTGTTTTGTTTTGCAGTTCTGCCAAGGCTGGGTTTGAACCCACCACCTTCAGTATATGGGGCCGGCGCCCTACTTGCTGAGCCACAGGTGCCACCCTATACTGAACATCTTTTTATGTTTATCAGCCATTTGCATTTACTTCTTATAAACTGCCTATTTTTAGCCTTTCCCCCACTTTTCTAGTGGGCTCCTTTTCATTGATTGTCTTTTGATAGATTCAGGTTGTAAAATTTTTGTCCGCTAAAGATGCAGTAGTGTTTTCTATCTTGGTATGCTATGGTGCCTACTTTTTCTGTTTTTGTAGAGAAGTTTTAAGTTTTTAATAGTAGAAACTGTCAGTAATTTTCCTTTGTATCTTTCTGGGTACTGTGTCTTAAGACTTTTGTCCCCAGGTTGGGCATGGTGGCTCACATCTATAATCCTAGCCCTCTGGGAGGCTGAGGCAGGATGACATCTGAGCCCAGGAGTTTGAGGTTGCAGTGAGCGGTAATGATGCCACTGCACTCTAACGGGAGCAACAGAGCACGACTCTATCTAAAAAAAAGTACAAAAATATTTATCTGTAATGTATTATTTAAAAATTTTTATAGGTTATATGATTAAATCATAAAGCCATCTAGAACTTTTTCTGAAGTAATCTATGGGAGGAAGTTGCCTTTATTTTTTCCAAATGATGATCCTTACAGATCCGAATAGATCCGAACAGATCCGAACGATCTATTCTTCCCCACTAATTTGATTTGCCACCTTTACGATGCACATACTTGTCAATTTCCAAATTCTCTGTTTGGTTTTACTGATTCCTGTGCTAATACAAATTATATTGAATAAAACTATTCTTACAGCTTTAAAGAACATTTTGAAATTAGGCTAGGCGCCCATAGCTCAGTGGTTAGGACGCTGGCCACATGCTCTGGGGCTGCTGGGTTTGAACCCAGCCTGGGCCTGCTAAACAACAACAACAAAAATAGCTGGGCATTTTGGTGGGTGCCTGTAGTGAAATTATTATGGCGAAAGGCACTTTCCATTTAAAAAATCTGACTTTTCTCGGACATTTTCTTTCCAGGTGAATTTCAGAAATTGATCCAGTGCCTTGAAAAGGCCTACCAGAATTTAGCCTGGGATCTCCATCAACTTGAAGATTAATTTCCAGGAGAACACTGTCTCCCATTTAGATACACAGTATATTTCTTGTTTTTATTATTTCCATTTCTTTATATTTTATTTATATCTTTGTTTATGGTCATTTAGAAAAGTTTCAGGGTTTGCCCTACCCATATACACACATAAGTATTTGTACCACCTTTCTAAACTCATTAGTTTACAGCAATAGATTATCTGTTGATTATAAGACTTTTTGGGTTAAGAATTTTTTTATAACAATTATAATTTTGTTTCTTCCTTTCTAGGATTTATATGCTAATTGGTTTTACTTGTCTTTCTGTGTTGGCTAGGACTTCCAATATAATGTGAAAAGCAGTATTTGGAGTGTTTATACTTGTTTTGATTTTTTTTTTTCTTGAGACAGAGTCTCAAGCTGTCACCCTGGATAGAGTGCCAGAACATCATAGCTCACAGCAACCTCCAATTCCTGGGCTCAAGCGATTCTCCTGCCTTTGCCTCCCAAGTAGCTGAGACCACAGGCACCCACCACAACGCCTGGCTATTTTTTTGGTTGCAGCCGTCATTGTTGTTTGGCGGGTCTGGGCTGGATTCGAACCTGCCAGCTCAGATTTATGTGGCTGACAACCTAGCTGCTTGAGCCATAGGTGCCGAGCCTGTTTTGATTTTTTGACTAAAAGAATGTTTCTGATGTTTTGTGCAGGCATGGTTAACTTGCATGGCCCATAAATCACTAAATTTATAACCTGAAGGATGTTCATGTGCTATACGTTTTCCTTTTTCCTTTGTTCTAGAACAGTTTGAATAATCAAGATTATTTCTTTTTGAGCTTTTGGTATAATTTAACCGTCTTTTAATTCATAATTTATGTTTTTAGGAAACCATTCACTCCGTCGGTCTCAGTCTATCGGTGTAGAATTGTCTTGTTACCTTAGGACAGCCCTACGTGTTTTACTGCCTTTCCCTTCTAACTTTTCTTAGGTATCTGTTCTTTAATTATTAATTAGCCCATAGTTCTCCTATTTTATTTTAACTTTTTGGACATCCTGTTAGTGCTTTAAAAATATGTATCTTCTGTACTCAGAAAATGAAAAAAATTTGTTTACATGCACATATCTTCATCAAGTTTGATAACTAAATGATTAAACTACGTACATCTGTATCTGTCCATCCTTCCCCTTGACTAGTCAATTTCCAATGTGTTAAAATATATCACGATCACAGCTTTGTCAATTTCTACAAGCGTTTGTATTAGTTTCTGCTTTACAAATTATAAGGTTATGTGGTTTAAAGGTTTGTAACTGTTAAATTTTTTTGGAAGATTGCAGTGAACAGAAAATCCATCCATCTATCTCCAGAAAAGCTTCCCTCCCTAGTTTTAGCACATCCCTCTGATAAACACACATACAATTCATCTTTTTATTCTGTACTTTTCTGTGCCATTCTTTTTTAGGCAGGGTTCTTATAAATAACATATGTTACATGGGTTTTTTTGGGGGGGGCGGGCATTGCCTATTTGATAAAAGTGAAATTTAATTCACCGACACGAACTGCCAAAACCAGTAGGTGTGGTGTGCAGTCCCCTTCCCCTAGGTTAATCTGATAAAATGTTAACTGTTCTTTTTCTTCCTCCCTTTAGATGTCTATTATTTTAGTTGTTATCTCTAATATGTTAAAGCATATTTAAACTTCTTTGTGCCACCAATCAATCCTCTTGCCAAATGAGAACTCTAGGACGCCATCATTCCTTTTCATACTTGTCCATGTTAGGATTTTGGTTCCAGCTTATTATTTGTTTTTCATACTATGACTCAATGATTATTTTTACACATTGATTGATTTTACACATAGAATTGTCCATTTTTGAAAATTCTTTTTTTCTCTGTCCTAGTTGTGTTTCCTTTGTTGTTACTGTTTTCACACTTAGCCAAAAGGCCGAGAAGGGATTATTGCTGTTGCTTTTAAAGCGATATATCATTATGTTGGTCAGACTGGAATGCAGTGGCTCTTCACAGGTATGGTCACAGCTCACTGTAGCCTTGAACTCCTGGCCTCAAATGATCCTCCTGCCTCAGGCTCTCAAGTAGTTGAGACTATAGGCACAGGCTACTGTGTCAGGCTGTGTCTTCGACTTTTTTAAAAAGTTCAACTAGGGTGTATCTTTGAGCAAATCTATAAGAAAGGGTCTACAGGTGGTAAACTGATACTATTTTGTTTGGTTGAAAAATGACTATTTGGTGTCCTTAAAATTTTAAAGGCCTCATCCTTTGCTTTCTGGCCTCCAGAACTGATGTACTGATGAGAAATCTGATTCCATTCTCATTCTTGTTCTTTCCTGGGAAAGCTGTTTTTTTTCCACTTTGGAAGACATCAGGGTAGTTTTTGCCTTATCTACAATTTCACCGGGATGTGCTGTGTTTGAGTTCCTCTTATTCCTCCTGTTTGGCCTTTGACAGGCCCTTTCATCTGCAGGCTTCCGGACTTCTTTTGTTTGGTAAAATATTTTCTATAACTTATTTTGAAAATTATTTCTCTCCTACATTTTCTCTTTTCTTTCCTTCCAGGTCTCCTATTAGATAAACTGATCCTTTTAACCTTTTTCTCCCATTTTGTCTCTTTGTCTTTTCTCTTCTATTCCAGTTCATTTCCCTGACACTTTTTTCCAGAACACTTAATCAGTATTCAGCTGTGTCCCTTCCGTTATGCATTTACTGAATTTCTTTTGGCATTACGTTTTTAAATTTCCCAGAATATTTTAAAAATTTTCTAGTTGTTCCCTTTTCATAGCACACAGTATGTTCTTGCCTTATGGATACAGTGTTCTCTTGATCTATTAGTCATAATTTTTAAAAATATCTTTTTTTTAAACTGTCTGCTCTCTTCATGGTAAGTGGATCTTTGTATTATTAGTTCCTGCTTTCCCTCAAAAGTTTGATTATCCTAAGTTGTCTGTTTATGTTTATAATGAAAGACTAGGCTCAACTCACTTAGTAAGTTCTGCCAGTTTCATAATCTTCTTGTGCCTCAGTTTACTCATTGGTAAGATGGGGTTAATAGTACAGGATGAGAAACTAATGCTCTAGAACAGGCATCCTCAAACTTTTTAAACAGGGGGCTAATTCACTGTCCCTCAGACCGTTGGAGGGCCGGACTATAGTTTAAACAAAAAAACTATGAACAAATTCCTATGCACACTGCACATATCTTATTTTGAAATAAAAAACAAAATGGAAACAAATACAATTCACACCAACTCATGTGGC
>CAUYRH010141516.1:0-12074 GCA_963574655.1 Perodicticus potto
GGCGCCTGTAGTCCCAGCTACTTGGGAGGCAGAGGCAAGAGACTCGCTTGAGCCCAGGAATTGGAGGTTACTGTGAGCTGTGATGCTACAGCACTCTACCCAGGGTGACAGCTTGAGGCTCTGTCGCAAAAAAAAAAAAAATAAATAAATAAATAAAATAAGTGCTTACGTCAGAAGCTGTTTTAAGGACTTTATTTATTTATTTATTTTGAGACAGAGCCTCAAGCTGTCACCCTGGATAGAGTGCCTGTGGCATCACAGCTCACAGCTCATTCCTGGGCTCAAGCGAGTCTCTTGCCTCCACCTCCCGAGTAGCTGGGACTACAGGCACCCACCACACCGCCTGGCTATTTTTTTGTTTTGCAGTTCACCCAAGGCCGAGTTTAAACCCACCACCTTCGGTATATGGGGCCGGCACCCTACCCGCTGAGCCACAGGCACCGCCCTGTTTTTGTTTTTTTGAGACAGAGCCTCAAGCTGTTGCCCTGGGTAGAGTGCTGTGGCATCGCAGCTCACAGCAACCGCCAACTCCTGGGCTCAAGTGATTCTCCTGCCTCTGTCTCCCAAGTAGCTGGGACTCCAGGTGTGTGCCCCTTCCACCCCCAGCAGCACCCGGCTAATTGTTGTTGTAGCCATCATTGTTTGGCAGGCCCAGGCTGAATTTGAACCTGCTAGCTCAGGTGTATGTGGCTGGTACCTTAGCCACTTGAGCCACAGGAACTGAGCCTTACCAACTTATTATTATTATTAGCCTTACCAACTTATTATTATTATTATTATTATTTTTTTTTTTTGAAACAGGCTCAAGCTGTCACCCTAGGTAGAGTGCCATGGCATCACGCTCACAGCAACCAACAACTCCTGGGCTCAAGTGATTCTCCTGCCTCTGCCTCCCAAGTAGCTGGGACTATAGGTGCCCGCTATTTTTTGGTTGCAGCCGTCATCGTTGTTTGGCGGGCTCGGGCTGGATTTGAACCCGCCAGCTCAGGTGTATGTGGCTGACACCTTAGCTGCTTGAGCCACAGGTGCCGAGCCTGTTACTATTTTGAGACAGAGTCTTAGTATATCGTCCTTGGTAGAATGTTGTGTCGCACAGCCACCTCAAACTCTCGGGCTTAAGCAATTCTCTGTAGCTGGGACTACAGGCGCATGCCAAAACGCCCAGCTATATTTTTGTTTTTAATTCTTTTTATTTATTTTTATTTTTATTTTTATTCTTGTTGAGACAGAGTCTCACGTTGTTGCCCTTGGGAGAGTGCCATGGCATCATAGCTCGCAACAACCTCCAGCTCTTGGGCTTAGGTGATTTTCTCTTGCCTCAGCTTCCCGAGTAGCTGGGACTACAGGCGCCTGCCACAATGCCTGGCTATTTTTTTTTTTTTTTTTTTTTTTTGAGATAGAGCCCCAAGCTGTCACCCTGGATAGAGTGCTGTGGCATCACAGCTCACAGCAACCTCCAATTCCTGGGCTCAAGCGAGTCTCTTGCCTCCACCTCCCAAGTAGCTGGGACCACAGGCGCCCACCACAACGCCTGGCCATTTTTTGGTTGCAGCCTTCATTGTTGTTTGGCGGGCCCGGGACCCACCAGCGCAGGTGTATGTGGCTGGCGCCCTAGCCCGTTGAGCCACAGGTGCCGAGCCCCGGCTATTTTTTTTTGTTGTTGCAGTTTGGCTGGGGCTGAGTTTGAACCTGCTACCCTTAGTATATGAGACCGGCGCCCTACTCACTGAGGCACAGGCACTACCTCAGGCTATTTTTTTGTTGCAGTTATCATTGCTGTTTAGCTGGCTGGGGCCGGTTTGAACTTGCTAGCCTGGGTATATGTGGCTGGTGCCCTACCACTGAGCTACAGGCGCTACCTCTTACCAGCGTGTTATTTTTTACAGTGTTATTTCTGCTTTTTAGGATAAACTACTTGGTTAAAGTGAGTATCTTTTTGCTAAAATCTTATTGATTTGGGGTTATAGTTTTCTTCTTAGTTTTGTTCTTAAGTTTCAGATCTCCAATCATAAATTGCTATATAAGATGAGTTGATAAGCCCATAATCTGCTTACATTTTGGAGCCATTTCTCTTGCCTCAGCCTCCCAAGTAGCTGGAACAACTCCCCGGCTATTTTTTTTTTTTGGTTGTTGTTGTTGCAGTTCTCATTGTTGTTTTAGCCAGCTGGACTGGGTTTGAACTCACTACCCTTGGTGTATGTGCTTGGTGCCCTACTCACTGAGCTATAAAGAACTTAATGTTATTTCACTTATTAACCCGTGATAGAGTGCTGTGGCATCACAGCTCACAGCAACCTCCAGCTCCTTGGGCTTAGGTGATTCTTTTGCTTCAGCCTCCCTCCCGAGTAGTTGGGACTACAGGCGCCCGCCACAACGCCCAGCTATTTTTTTGTTGCATTTTGGCCGGGGCTGGGTTTGAACTCACCACCCTCGGTATATGGGGTCAGCGACTTAATCACTCAGCCACAGCTGCCGCCCCCAACTTCATGTTCTTTAAAATGATTTCTAATTTCTCAGTATTTATTAGGCATGTGAGAATGTGAGAAATACGTGGATTACATTAAATAATGGAAGTTCACCGAGAGAATACATAAGGATATAAGGAAGAGAAGACTGTTTATAGAGCTAGATCTTTTGGAAGAATAGACCGGAAATTACCAAACACTAGGTTTTGCTGAGGAATAACACACTAGGCCTTACAGAAACCTAAATGTTGTTCAGGACTCAGAAGGTGTCTAGCATTGACCTACCTTTTCTTAATTCCTCTAGCAGCAGTTATCCTGTAATTGCTAATCTTAGTTTTCTGTGGTTACAGCAGTAGGTCTCAACCAGGGGTGAGTTTTGCCTGTCTTGGGACATTTGGCAGTATCTGGTAAGAATTTGATTGTCAGGACTAGGGGAAGGAGTGCTACTAGCATCTAGTAGAGTAGAAACTAAGAATGTTGCTGCTAAACTCAAACGTGACAGCCCTCTACAAGCTGACTTCATCTGGTTCAAAATGTTACTAGTGGTGAGGTTGGGAAACCCCACATAATAGTGGCTAAATGGTGACTGTTTTGGTTTAGGAATCCTCCCTTGATCGAGTCAGCTATGGTGAGTATAGCAGGTCAGGAGGTTCAGAATATTAACTATTTCCTACAGCTTTTTTCTTTTTAAGCAGGTGCTTATGGGCATGGGATGTTTTTCAAATAAAGGAGTTATTAACTTGACAAGCCACCAGATTCAGATTTGCAGTAACTATTTTTCTCTTGTCCTTTTGATGTAGCAAAAAGGTTATGTACAGCTCAGTGCCTGTGGCTCAAGAGGCTAAGGTGCCACCCGCATAAACCTGAGCTGGCAGGTTTGAATCCAGTCTGGGCCCGCCAAACAACAATGACGGCTGCAACCAAAAAATAGCTGGGCTTTGTGGTGGGCGCCTGTAGTCCCAGCTACTTGGGAGGCAGAGGCAGGAGAATCGCTTGAGCCCAGGAGTTGGAGGTTGCTGTGAGCTGTGATGCCACAGTACTCTACCCAGGGCGACAGCTTGGCTGTGTCTCCAAAAAGTAAAAAAGTCATGTAATTGAAATAGAGTAAGAATTTGCAGTTTATTGGCATTAAGAACATTAAGGACCTGTGGTCATCCCTGTGAGCTTTGTAGCCGATGATGATACTGTTTTTTTGTTTTGTTTTTTTTGAGACAGAGTCTTACTTGTCACCCTTGGTAGAGTGCTGTAGCATCATAACTCAACAGCAACCTCCAACTCTTTGGGCCCAAGTGATCTATTGCCTCCGCCTCAGTAGCTGGGACTACAGGTGCCTGCCACAACGCCCAGCTGTATTTTCATTGCAGTTGTCATTGTTATTTAGCAGGCCTGGGCTGGGTTCAAACTCACCACCCTTGGTGTATGTGGCTGGCGCTGTAACCACTGTGCTACGGGCACTGAGCCTTTTTTTTTTTTTTTTTGAGACAGAGCCTCAAGCTTGTTACCCTGGGTAGAGTGCTGTGGCATCACAGCTCACAGCAACTTCAACTCCTGGGCTCAAGAGATTCTCCTGCCTCTGCCTCCCAAGTAGCTGGGACCACAGGTGCCCGCCACAACACCCAGCTAATTTTTGGTTGCAGCCCTCATTGTTGTTTGGCGGGCCCGGGCTGGATTCGAACCCGCCAGCTCAGGTATATGTGGCTGGTGCCTTAGCGTGAGCCACAGGCGCCAAGCTGTGAGCCTTTTTTTTTTATTGTTGGGGATTCATTGAAGGTTCAAAGAACCAGGTTACTTTGATTGCATTTGTTCGGTAATGTCCCGTGTATAATTGTGTCCTGCCCCCAAAAGCTGTGTCACACACTGCGACCTATACCCCCTCTTCCCCTCTTGTCTGCTTTCCCTTTCCCACACAATGTACTAGATGATTAATTGTCCTTATATCAGAAGTGAGTACATAGGATTCTGCTTCTCCATTCTTGTGATGCTTTACTAAGAATAGTGTGTTCCACTTCCATTCAGGTTAATACAAAGGATGTAAAGTCTTCATCTTTTTTAATGGCTGAATAGTATTCCATGGTAGTTAGCTGTTTTATTGGAGAAGACTATGAAGAGTTTCTGGTGGTCAGTAGGATTACAGCTATGAAGAAATAAAATGTGAAAGCAGAATGGCATA
This sequence comes from Perodicticus potto, assembly GCA_963574655.1. NCBI lineage: Eukaryota > Metazoa > Chordata > Mammalia > Primates > Lorisidae > Perodicticus > Perodicticus potto. The sequence goes on from CAUYRH010141516.1 coordinate 4,636, forward strand.
GTCTTAAATTAAATGGAAGAAATTTTGTGTAGGATGAAAACTGGCTGTGCTGGAAAAACTGTAGGACTTTTGATGCAAATAGCCTACTTAGGAGAGGTATTAGTTTCCCATGTCTATTACTACAAATTATCAGAAACTTGATGGTTTAAAACAACAAATTGATTTTCTCACAGTTCTTCACGAGGCCTGAAGTCTGAAATCAAGGTGTCAGGATGGCCACACTTTTTCCATATGGTCTAGAGTAGAATTTGTTCCTTGCCTCTTAGATCTGTTTAGCTGCTCTGGGATTCCTTGACTTAAAATCACATTATTCCCACCTCTGCCTGAAATTTCACATTATTTTCCCTTTTCTGTGTCTGTTTCCTTCTGTGTCACTCTCTTAGAATGGTATTTGTTTTTGGATAGAGTCTACCTTGATAATCCAGGATGATCTCATCTCAAAATCATTGATTATGTCTGCAAGGACTTTTCTCTTCCTAAATAAGATCACAGTTACAGGTTGCTGGGATTATGACATGGACAGATTTAGGGGGGACACCATTCAGCATACTACTGGAAAGCATCAGAGAAAGATAATTTTGAGAGACCCAATTTTCATTTAAGGCTAGGAAGTAGAATTTCTATTATGTGAAGACATTAGAGGTAGGAAGCTTATTTTCATAGGAAAAGGGTTCATGTGGACTCTGGTAAGGGTTGAGAGAGAGATCTTCAGGGAAAGGAAGTTTAGGAGAGAGGTAATAAGGGAAAAGGTTAATTGATAGGAGGAACTTGGATTTGTTGGTGAACGTGGATTTGGGCAAATTGAAAAAGGCCTTAAGTGAGAGGTCTGATGCTCTTGGTAGACCACAAATACATTCTTTATGCCATGTGCAAGCTAAATATTGCTGAGAAGTTATGCTATTCTGTTGTCTCAGAAGAGAAATCTTTCCTAGCTGTGTAGATGGGAACAGAATTTGCACTAGTCTTCTATGGAACTGAGGAGGCTTTTGTAGTGTGGCTTGAGGAAAAACTCCTTCAGTAAATTACATTAAGAATGAGAGGAATACTGAACTGTATTCTGCAGGAAATCTCTGATAGAATTAATTGTACTTCGTGATGGCTAGAAGATTCTAGTGATGTTTGAAACATCAAGAGTGTAGGTGAGAAAGTCCTATGGTTGTATAGGAAAAAGACCGCTTAAAGAAGTGATTTGAAGGGGGAAAGTAGTTACTTTGAGGTGTTAGGATAATTGTTTTTTATTTGACTTGTTGATGTCATCTATTAATAAAACTCCTAAAATTGAATCACCTCTCTTCTGTTAATTCTACTTGGTAGTAGTAGATCATTTGGCTATACTCATGTTCTGTTAAAAAATGTTTTTGGGCTCGGTGCCTGTAGCTCAGCGACTAGGGCACCAGCCATATATACCAAGGCTGGCGGGTTTAAATCTAGCCCAGGCCTGTCAAACAACAATGACAACTACAACCAAAAAATAGCTAGATCTTGTGGTGGGCTCCGGTAGTCCCAGCTACTTGGGAGGCTAAGACAAGAGAATCACTTAAGCCCAAGAGCTTGAGGTTGCTGTGAGCTGTGATGTGACAGCACTCTACCAAGGGCGATATAGTGAGACTCTGTCTCAAAAAAGAAGAAATGTTTTGCTAGTTTTACTTTAAGCTTTTTGATCTGCTTTTTGTAATATAAGTTTAGGGGTATATGTGTTTGTGTGCATGCCAGTTTTGGTATTAAAATTATTTTATTTTGGATAACTTTTCTTTTGCTACATTCTGGGAGAAAAAATTACTAGTTCTTTAAAAGCAGGAGCTGTTTTTTTTGCCTGGAATACTTGGGAATATGCTTTATATATTCAAGGAAGAGCAAGAGGGCCAGCATGACTGGAACAGGGGGCATGACTGGAAAGTACTGTAATTAATAAGTTAACATTAAACCTTTGGTTTTACTCTGACATGGGAAGTCACTGAAGGGTTTTAAGCAGAGAAATAAACAGAGCCTTCAATTTTATAAATACTGCCTTGGAGGCTGGGGGTGGTGTCTCACTCCTGTAATCCTGACACTTTGGGAAGCTGAGGCAGGAGAATTGCTTGAGGTCAGGAGTTTAAGACTGGCTTAAGGAACATAGTGAGATCTCATCTCTACAAAAACTAAAAAAAAATTAGAGTACAGTGGCACTTCTCAGGCAGGATGATTGCTTGAACCCCGGTGTTTGAGTTTACAGTGAGCTATGATTACGCAGCTGCATTCCAGCCTAGGTGACAGTAAGACCTTGTCTCAAAATAAAAGTGTCACTTTGGCTGCTATGTTGAGAAGAAGCTGTGGAGCAGGGAGACCAGGGCTGAAAGGCAGAGTTACCATTTTGGAAGCTGTTGCAAAAATTCAGATGATGGATATTGGTGGCTTGGACCAGAATGGTAGTGGTAGAGATAGTGGTGGACAGATTCTCTGTATATTCTGAAGATAGACAGAACTTGTTAATGGATGGGTATTTTGAGTTAAGAAGTTCAAGAGGAAAAAAAAAAGTTAAAGGGTCGAGGAATAAAAGCAGGTGGCTCGGTGCCTGTGGCTCAATGGGCTAAGGTGCCAGCCACGTACACCTGAGCTGGCGGGTTCGAATCCAGCCCGGGCCCGGGTTGCAGCCCGGGCTGCAACCAAAAAAAAAAAAAAAAAATGGCTGGGCATTGTGGCAGGTGCCTACAGTCCCAGCTACTTGGGAGGCGGAGGCAAGAGACTCGCCTGAGGCCAGGAATTGGAGATTGCTGTGAGCTATGATGCCATGGCACTGTATCCAGGGTGACAGCTTGAGGCTCTGTCTCAAAAAAAAGAAAAAGAATAAAAGCAGGTGACTCCAGCTCCAGCAATAGGGATGGCTAAAGCATTTTTAAATGCTTTTGTTGTTTGTTTTTTTGTTTTATCGAGACAGAGTCTCACTCTGTTGCCCTGGATAGAGTGCCATGGCATCGTAACTCACAGAAACCTTAAACTCTTTGGTTTGAGTAGTCCTCTTGCCTCAGCCTGCCTAGTAGCTGGGACTACAGGTGTATACCACTATGTCTGGCTAGATGAATGTTTTATTGATTTGTCGGGTATCTAAACAATTTTTAAGGATGGCTTGCAGTTTACTGAGATGAGATAAATATTTTATTAGTTTTAGCTTTAGGAAGAAACATTAGGAGTTTCACATATGGGCATGTTTATGTTGAAGATGTTTATTACCTCAGTGACAATCTTTTCCTGCATAGTATTCCTATGAATTTAAATTTTTCTGTATTGTAAATTCTTTTACATTTCTAGATTCTTTTATTTGTCCTCATTTTCTTTGACCCATCATATGGATTGGGATAACTATTTTCAGAACTTAACATTTTGGTAGGTTTTATACTGGCTCTCTGAGCTTTGCAAGACTGCAGAAAAAGAACAACAACAAGAAAGATGCTAGAAAGTCAGCCAAGAAAGACAAAGATCAGTGTACAAATGTGGGGGCAAGGTCAGAAAGAAGTAGTCCAAAAGGCAGATTTTGGGGGAAGTTCAATAATAGTCTGATTTGTCAAAGCTACATTTGACATTCTGTAAGGAAGTTCCACACTACATAAGTTTATAAGCCTGAGAGATTGAAGATTCAAGATTCCCTGGCCATGGCAGCCCTTCAGGAACTCATTAGTAAAGGACTTATAAAATTGGTTTCAAAACAGAGCTCAATTTTCAACTGGCACAATTGCATTTATTCATAAATATACAGAGCTGCAGAAGTACAGGCTAGGAGTTCTGTAGAGTAGTATGTAAACACCATATGATACCACTCTAATCTGTGAGGTAAACCTGGATACATCCCTCTTTACAGGGGGTTGTTACCTGCAGAACACCCAGCACTCTGAAATAAGGCAGTTGAGCTCTGGGCATCTTGGTGCCTTTTTTTTTTTCCTCTCTCTCTTTTTGGAGACAAGAGTCTTATTCCCTCATCCAGGGTAGAGTGTCGTGACCTCGTAGCTCATAGCAACCTCAATCTCTCCGGCTCAAGTGATTCTCTCTCTTTTTTTTTTTTTTTTTAGAGACAGAGTCTCACTTTGTCACCCTTGGTAGAGTGCTGTGGCATCACAGCTCACAGCAACCTACAGCTCTTGGGCTTAGGTGATTCTCTTGCGTCAGCCTTCTGAGTAGCTGGGACTATAGGCGCCCACCACAACACCCGGCTATTTTTTTTTTGTTGTTGGTGTTACAGTTTGGCTGGGGCCGAGTTTGAAACCGCCACCCTTGGTATATGGGGCTGGCGCCCTACTCACTGAGCTACAGGTGCCGCCTGCATTGATTTGTATTTTTATGTTGACTAATTCATGTTGAGCACTTTCTTGTGTCTTTATTGGCCATTTTGTGAACCGTGTGTTGCCACTTTAGAATTTGTTCATCTAAATGTGTTTATTTTGGGGCCAGGCCTGGGTGGCTCACCTGTTATCCAGCACTTTGGGAGACTTGAGGTGGGATGATCACTTGAGGCTAGTAGTTAATGGCCAAGGTTGGGCAACATAGTAAGACCCTATCTCTAGAAAAACCAGAAAAATTAGCTGTTTGGGCCCATGCCTGTAGTCCAGCTATTAAGGAACCTGAGGCAGGAGGATCACTTGAGTTCAGGAGTTGTAGCCTACAGTGATCTCAGGCAAAAGAGCAAGACTCTTGTCTCAAAAAAAGTGGCTGGGTGTGGTGGCGGCTCATGCCTGTAATCCTAGCACTCTGGGAGGCTGAGGCAGGTGGATTGCCTGAGCTTAGGAATTTGAGACCAGCCTGAGCAAGAGTGAGACCCCATTTCTAAAAATAGCTGGGCGTTGTGGCAGACACCTGTAGTTCCAGCTATCTGGGAGGCTGAGGCAAGAGAATCACCTGTGCCCAAGAGTTTGAGGTTGCTGTGAGCCATGGCCATGTCACTCTGCTGAGGGCGACAAAGTGAGACTCTACACTTGTGGTGCATATTTGAAGGGTCAGGAGAAAACTTCTAAATATGGATCAAAAATGTTTTCACATAGTAAATGAAAAAATATCATGAATGTTATATCAATCAGTTTGATAAAAATATCTCTGATTGTATGTGAAGCCCGCACACTGTACCCTATGACTGAATTATTGTACACAGCTATAAAAAAAAAAAAAAAAAAAAAAGAAAGGTGTGTATTTTTGGACTTTTATTTCTATTTCATTGATTTTGTCTTTCCCTTCTTAGGTATTACACTGTTTTAATATAGCTTCCAATTTTGTCATTCTGTTGCAAATTTGATTTTATTATTGTCCATTTTTTAGAATCTTTTTAAAAAATTTCTTCCACAAAGTCTGTTGGGATTTTGATTGGAAATACATTAAATCTGTAAATCTATAGGTCATGGGGAGCCATATGGTTTGGAGGGGAATGGATATCTTAATAATATTGAGTGTCCCAAAATTGTGTATCTCTCCATTTGTTTAGAACTAACTTAATTTCTTTTTTTCATTGTAGGGTTATTGTGCATCCTAAGTATTTGATTTTTTTTTAAATTATTTTTTTATTATTATTTTTTTGTTTTTGAGACAGAGCCTCAAGCTGTCGCCCTGGGTAGAGTGCCATGGCATCACAGCTCACAGCTCACAGCAACCTCCAACTCCTAGGCTCAAGCGATTCTCCTGCCTTCACCTCCCAAGTAGCTAAGACTACAGGCACCCGCTACAACGCCCTGCTATTTTTTGGTTGCAGCCATCATTGTTGTTTGGCGGGCCTGGGCTGGATTCGAACCCACAAGCTCAGGTGTATGTGGCTGGTGCCTTAGCTGCTTGAGCCACAGGTGCTGAGCCGCAGTATTTGATGTTTTTGATGGTCTCGTAAGTTGTTATCTTTAAAAATTCTTTTCTACTTTTTCCTTGATAGGTTATGGAAATACATTTGATACTTTTACATGTATTTTGGTCTTTAATCTGTGACCTTGTTAAATTCATTTATTTGTTCTAATAGTCTTTTTTGGTAGATTTCTTAGTGTTTTCCATTTGAATAATATCATCTAGATATAAACATTTTTCTTATTTTCTAATCTGTGTTCCTTTTCTCTTTATTGTCTTACTGCAGTAGCTAGTAATATAGTGTTGAATAGGAATGGTAAGAGAGGACATCTTTGCCTTGTTCTTAAACTTGGGGGAAAAGCATTTAGTATTTTTTTGTTAATATTATTATATAAGCTGTAAGGTTTTTTTTGTTGTTGTTGCTAAATACTTTCTATAAGATTGAGAAATTTCATAAATAGAATCAAGATAGACAAAGATCTAGCCTTTTTTTTTTTTCTTGAGACAGAGTTTCACTGTATTGCTCTTGGTAGAGTACCGTGGTCTCACAGCTTACAGCAACCTCAAACTCTTGGGCTTAAGCAATTCTCTTGCCTCAGCCTTCCAAGTAGTTGGGACTACAGACGCTTGCCACAACACCCGGCTATTTTTTTTTTTGCAGTTGTCGTTGTTTAGCAGGCCCCGGGCTGGGGCTCAAACAGCCTCGGTGCATCTGACTGACCCCATAACCACTGTGCTACAGGCGCCGAGCCCCAAGACTTACTAAGATGGCAGTATTCCTCAATTTGAATTGCAAATTTAGTTCAGCTGGCTTTTTTGCAGAAACTGATAATCTGATCCTAAAATTTGTATGGAAATGTAGGAGAAAGTAAATAGCCAAAACAATCTTGAAGAAGAATAACAAAGTTAGGGAACTCATTCTTCCTCTTTTAAAAATGTATTAGAAAGCTACAATAATCAAGACTGTGTGGTACTTGCATGAACTCATGAAGATAAATAGAATTGAGAGATCAGAAAGAAGCCTATTATTGACAGTGGATTTTCAGTGTGGGTGCCAAGACAATTCAATGGATAAAGAATAGTCTTTTTAATCAAATGGTGATGAGACAAATGAATGTCCACATACTAACATCCTATTGGCCTAATCAAGTCAGGTGGTCAAAGTTGTGGGATCAGGGAAGTATATATAATATATACTTTGTCCACTGGAAGGTCAGAGTAAGGCATGTGGCCAAGCCCAGTTTCATTTGGGAAGGAAAGTATATCTTTTCCATAAAGGTAGGGATTGGGGTAGGAGGTAGTGGTTATTTTTTTTTAATTTTTTTTATTTTTTGAGACAGAGCCTCAAGCTGTCACCCTGGAAAGAGTGCCGTGGCATCACAGCTCACAGCAATCTCCAATTCCTGGGCTCAAGTGAGTCTCCTGCCTCTGCCTCCCAAGTAGCTGGGACTACAGGCGCCCGCCACAATGCCTGCCCATTTTTTGGTTGCAGCCGTCATTGTTGTTTGGTGGGTCCAGGCTGGATTTGAACCCGCCAGTTCAGGTGTATGTGGCTGGCGCCTTAGCCCGCTGAGCCACAGGCGCAGAGCCGCCCATTGTTTAAGTAAAAAACAAACAAACAAACAAAAAAAAGACTTTGGAATATGACTCCATTT